>OX419598.1:12977003-13220879 GCA_948473455.1 Teleiodes luculella | reverse complement strand
AGGGTATAAATCTTTTTCTAGGTTCCGCACAAACGAAACCTCATTCAATCACTGAAATTGAAGGAGAGCGCAGCGAAAAAGCCTAGGAAGAATAAGAATTTATCTTACAACGATATATTTTCATAAAAAACAAAATGTCATTTTTACATCATAATTCTTGTGAATGTGCTAAGTCGGAATTGGATTTATTTGCTTTACCATCGACTCAAACAAGCATAGAAAGTGGACAATGGATTCATTATAAACCTATCTCATCTCTAAGTGACGATGGACCAATAGAATTTCAAGTTCCTGGATCTGGGGATGACTATATCGACTTGTCGCACACGATGCTTCATATCAAAGCTAAGATATTAAACCAAGATTTAACAGCTTTGAACTCCGATACAACGCCTGTTGCACCCATAAATAACTGGCTTCATTCACTATTCAGTCAGGTAGATATTTATCTGAATCAAAAACTAATATCTCCCCCGAACAATACTTATGGATATCGAGCATACATTGAGACATTACTTAATTATGGCCCACCGGCGAAAGAGTCGCATCTCACATGTGCGATGTGGTATGAAGACACTGCTGGAAAAATGAACAACGCTGATGATAACAATAAAGGATTCGCAGCGAGGCTAAAATGTGTGAAGGACAGCAAGGAAGTGGAAATGATTGGACATTTACATGCGGATGTTTTTAATCAGGATAAGTTTCTGATTAATGGAGTCGAAATGTGTGTAAAACTAGTTAGATCTAGAGAATCCTTTAACCTCATGGCTGCGTCAAATGATATTAAAATAAAAGTGTCGATTACGGATGCAACGCTAATGATTCGTAAAGCTCGCATTAATCCGAGTGTACTGCTTGCTCATCAGAAGGTTCTAGCTAGTACAACTGCAAAATATCCTATTACACGAGCCGAGGTAAAAGTGTTAACTATTCCATCTGGTGTCCAAGGAAAAACACTTGATAATGTATTTCTCGGACAAATACCGAAGAGGTGTATCATAGGGTTTGTTAACAATACGGCATTCAACGGAAGTTTTACCAAAAACCCCTTTGATTTTGACAATTATGGTATAAATACTTTTAGTTTATATATTGATGGTACACAAATTCCCTCAAAGGCACTACAACCCCAATTTAGCAGTGGGTTACATACAAGCATGTTTCACACATTATTTTCAGGGACTGGTATTCATTTTTTGAATGAAGGCAATGGTATTAATAAGGATAGGTATGCGAAGGGATATTGTTTGATGGCCTTTGATTTAACCCCTGACTTATCCGCAAATTCGACTTCACACTGGAACCTAGTTAAACATGGAAGTGTTAGGTTAGAAGTAAGATTTGAAAACGCTCTATCTGAAACAATTAATTGTATTGTGTATGCTGAATTTGATAACTTAATTGAAATTGATAAAAATAGAAATGTAAGTGTTGACTTCAGTAGTTAGATGTACTATAGTATATAAGACGAGTTTTTGTTCATATGTAATCATAATATTATTTGCTCTTAAATTAGTTAGTCACAATAAAAGACAAATAATGAATACTCTCGATATCAGTAAATATCTAGATACGATACATCATTCTCTAACGTATAATGTATTTGCAGCCAATCGGTTACCAATGTACATGACGAATCCTATTTATCTAATTAGTAACTTGGATCCTGACACAAAGCCGGGTTCACATTGGATCGCAATTTTCATAAATGCTAATGGTATTGGGGAATATTTCGACACCTTCGGTCGAAAGCCAGATGGTAGTCATTTAGCATTTTTGAGAAGAAACTCACGTAGATGGATTTATAACAGCAAAGTTATTCAAAGTTTATTTTCATCATTCTGTGGTGAATATTGTCTTATGTATTTGTACTTTAAATATCGAGGTATGAGCTTAAAGGATTTCACCAATATGTTTACATCAGATACAGTGAACAATGATATTTTACTGAAGAAAATGTTTGATGTCTATTTTCATAGGTAATCTTAAGATAATTCAATACTAAGTATTTTATACTTTGTAATTAGATTAAGAATAAACAAAAAATAAAGTAAGATTAATTAGACGTAGACTTTGTTTTATTTATGTAGAGATTTGAAAAAATACAAACAAATTAAAATTAAAAATTATTTATTATTAAAATGAAGTACACAAACTTAAAACTAAACCATTGTGGGGGAATAAAGCGATGGCGATAGGGGGATACCACTGTCACTGTTTCTCATAATTTCCGCAATTTCTGCGTTTTCTTCTTCACTCCAATCCAGCAGGAGTGGGTTCACACGTCGTTCAGCTTCGGGTATTGGAGATTCTTGGCGAGAATATCCGTAGATTCGGTCCTCTCCGCCCTTCCGATTCTCCTCGCAAGTTGGGCAATAGGCTTTAACTCGCCAAACTCCATCAATTTCATCGAGATCTTCTTCTTTGTAGAAATAGTGCCCATCGCACGGTGTAAAATATGGTTTTACACTTTCGTCCTCGACCATAAATTGTGGCAATAACCCTTGTATATACCACAACCGGATGAATTTGTGATATTTTTTCATAATTATATCTTTTCCCAGTGAAACTATGTCGTCTTTATCAAGGATCATGTTGATTTTTTTTCTTCTTAACTTCTGCAACGACGGTGAAAATAGGAGTGAATAAATGTTGCACAAGTCGAAACGCTTATATATGGTGTGGAGTGGGGTGGCGATATTGTTTGCCCGCCTTTTTTGTTGTTTTACAATGCCTCGAGGAATGACGAGTCGCGACTTGTTGTGTCCGTGAGATTCTTGTTGGCATATAATTAGTTTATTTTGCATCTTCCTGCTTGCGTTCGATATAATATTTGCAGCAGTCCCGTTTCACGGCGAGTTGTTTTGTTATGAGATATATTATATCTCTCGCGCTTTGATAATTTTTATCATCCTCAGACTGCGCATAATACTTGACACGAACGTCTGCGTGTTTCCAATAGTTCATAGGTGAGATGTTGCGGATCTTGTTCATGTCGTAAACTTCAATTTTGACGAAATGAGATGCGGTTATGCCCTCATTTTCACTCGACGCGATATACGATACACCATCATCGCAAGCCGTCGATACACTTGAAGACTGAGTCGCGGCCCTCTTATTCTTTTTTGGTTTTTCAAAGAATGCTTCAATGTTGTTGCTTCTTTTCGATGCCTTTTTCTTAACATCAATCACCAATGAGTCCACAGCGTCATCACCATCGGGGGAATCAGGAAAGTAGTAGCTTTTGAAGGTGTTATCTTGAAACTGTGAAATAAGCATAAAGATACACGTTATTTATAGTTTGTCGATAAATTTTGACTCGTGAAAACAGGTTAACAAGTATGGTAAGATCCTAATTGAACTATTACATATTTACATTCGGCTAACGGTGGAGAGCTAGAGTCAAAACCATACCGCTAGGTACTAGTTTAATAACCATCTTAAACAACCACAGTATAGTGGTTATTTAAGATGGACAACGAAAACAATATAAAGTACACATATTATGAGTGATAGGTAGTTAAAGTTACTTACATCCATAGTTGAATTATTATTGGAGGAGATCTTCCGACCGCTGCGCTGGCTGCTTCAATGTCACTCACAAACTGAATAGGATGAGCTAAGTAGGGTTCGCTTTTATAACACTGCTCTAGCAGCGTTAGGGTGGTCGCAGTGGGGAATACATGTCACGACAAGTTGAATGCATTGTGAATTCAGCACAATAAACCAGTCCCTTACACCATCAGGTAAAAATTTGTATTCATAAAAACAATGGTGTCCCTTCACATCAATGGTACGAACGTGTCGCAACTCGATCAACTTTCGAAATCAGGTGCATTTTTAGAGGACGAAAACAAAGCAATAAATCAGTCCCTTACACGTTACACCATCATAAAAAATGTCTTCATAAAGATAAATGTTCGCGGACCTATTCAAACTAGCTTACAATAAATAGTTCTTTTATATTCAGTGGACGCGACAGGATAAAATTTTCAAAAGGATGACAACAAAACGTTATGCAATAAAGAAAAAAAACAAACTTGTAAACTGATATTGTGCAAGTCGAGAATAAAGGCTTTTTACAATTGGAGAAAGAGTTAAGAGTTGGCGTCCGCTCATAAAGACAATGCTGCCGCTTCACATCAATAGCCACCATAAACTTGCCCTATTAGATTTAGCAAAGGAATACACAATTTTAAAGGGATGGCAAAAAAAGAAACTTATATTGCACAAGTATGTACAAAGACATTAATACAATTGAAAAAAGAGATGTGAGTTAGTGGCCGTTTTGGTTATATAAACGAGATAGTCACGAAAACAGCCTATTGGAATACGATAAGCTGGTCTAAATTACACGAAAATCAGGCTCCGCGGGTTGAGTTTGATTCGCACCCTAATTAATAACACTCTAATGAAATACCCCCTCAATAAAGGCTGGGTTAGGTTAGGTTAGATTTATGTTATGAAGACGTGGTAGATGAAGCCGCGCCAGGTTTAAAATCAACAAAATCAGACTCCCGCGGGATGAATTTGATTCACGCCTTAATTAATAATCTCCTAATTAATTAGCTCGCTAATAAAAAGCTAGGTTAAGTTTGGTTAGGTTCGGGTAGGTTAGGTTGGATTAGGTTATGTTATAAATACGTGATTGATAAGGCCGCGCCAGGTCAGAATCCAATAAGAACAGGCCTCCGCGGCTTGATTTTGATTCGCGCCCTAATTAATAATCTGCTTATTAATCAACTCGCTAATCAAGGCTAGGTTAGGTTAGGTTAGATTTATGTTAAAAAGACGTGGTAGATAAAGGCCGCAGAAGTAATAGAGGCGGGATCAGACAGCTAGTGCGCGTGAAAAAACAGGGCTGCGATCGGTGCTTAACAATGTTGCACCCCCATTTATGTGTGTACCTAAAAAAGCTTTTGATAACATGTTCACATGTAATAGGCGACAAATACATCGTTAACATACACGCTAGTTAATGCTGCGTTCGGGAGCGTGCAGCAATTGCGCAAGTGAGAGTGATATCAAAAATCCGAGTCGCGGTTAACAAAAGCGAACCCCAATTAAAGGACAATAGCCAGGTAGCCGACCCTTTCCATTGACTGTATTTCATGAGCATATGCATTTTATATCTCGGAAACCGTGTGAGATAGAGAGCTGGGAGTCGGTGCTATCGTCTTAGATGGGGGGCAATACCCCTAGTTTGATATCAAACAACCTTTTTTTTTTTTTTAACCCGCGATTTTCCCAATCCGCCAAAATTGGCCCAAAATCAGAGATCGAGAAACGCGGGCGAGCATGGCTCGGCGAGAGTGATCCAGAACCCACACATCCTTACTACTCATTATAAGTGTTTAAGTAAGGATCCATAACTTTTACATAAATTTAGGATAGCTAATGTTGCCCAGGGATAGTGTAGCTTCTTAATAGTAAAAAAAATTGAAGTCGGTTCAGTAGTATCGAAGCCTATTTAATGCAAACAACCCAATCTTTCCTGTTTAGAATATTAGTATAGACAAAAGGATGCAATTTTTCAATCGAACGTATAGAAGTTCATTTTTCACAATTTCTTAATTTGTTAGTCTCGTCTTGTTGTCGCGTGTACCGCGATGAATTGATAGCCGGCCTACTGGCAGGCGGAACAGAATTTACTTTGCGGGTTCATTTGTCTTACAAACGAAAACTAACTCTGCTTACATCTTACAAATAGGTAATAATATAATTCAAAAAGACCTTTAAAAAAATCTTAGACAAATCAGAACTTAATGTTTTGCATTGTGCACCTAAAATACACTAGCGATGAATTCTTTAACAAATACATTTGGCTAATACGCTACGGCGGCGCTACGAGATTGATCGATTTTTTTTATAATGAAATCTTAATATAAATAGGTGGAAATTAAAAAAGCCCTAAAAACAATGTGTAAATTTTTAACTAAAATTAACAAATAACAAAGATATTGCATGTTTCTTCTCCCGCCGCTCCTCTGAACTCTGCGATGGCATAGTTTCCGTTCGAAAGTAATCTGAAAACAAAATTTTACAATAAAACTGTTTAAAGTTGACTTTGAAACTTTTTACTCATTCAATAATATTACAAAACGGACTTTTGTGCTGACTAAATTATGAAATTAGCTACGAGGGACCATTTAAACAGAATTACATATTAAATAGAAAAAAAAAACACATCAAACGTGCTAGAATATTTTATTTCTAGCTTCGCTTTTCGCTTTAATTGTAAGGTATATCAGTATGCTGACGACACATGCTTGATATCTACGCATAAAAATTTAAACGTAGCTACCAAAAACCTACAAGAGGATTTTGATGCGGTATGCAGATGGTCTCATGACGCTGGCCTTGTATTGAACGCAAGTAAGACTAAAATTGTGCATATCCACTCAAGCCAAAACAGAAGTGTAAAAGATGTTAAGGTTATCGCACATTGCCATTTATGTCTTCACTCAAATAGCTATAATGTGCATAGTTGTAAATGCCCCAACTTAGAAAGTGTATCGGAACATAAATATTTAGGCGTATGGATTGATAGCAATTTTAATTGGGGCAAACACGTTGACAGCGTTTGTGATAAGTTGCGAGCAATACTGGCAAAGTTCTATATAATTAAAGATAAACTCCCATTCTACATTAGATTAACCTTATATAAAACCCTGGCTGATAGTATTATATCATATGGTTTAAGTAGTTATGGCCGAACGTTTGCTACATACCTTCACCAAATATATAAATTACAATTAAGACTATTAAAACTAATTACCCCAAGTTATATTAAAAACAGAATACAAAATGATAACGAGCTGTTCTTACATTGTAAAGTACTGCCAATTTTTCAAAAATTTCAGTTATTAATTTTGAAAGAACAATATTTTCGTAACGACATTTTACACCTAAAATCACATTGCAAATTGACCAGACAAGTAACTAATAAAATCTTCAATAAACCAGATTATACAAATTACTATGGCAAAAGAACCTCACAATACATCTTACCTGATATAATCAATCGGATTCCCAAAGATATTAAAGATCACATAACAACTAAAAATATATCCACAATTATTTCTCAGGAGCTATTTAAAAACTTACAGTCCGCTGGATAGCGAGCCGCCTGTATAAGCACATCGCGAAACCGGTCTCTGTGCTGCGTGTGATCTGGTCGGAGTATTTTTCTGTGTGTTTATTTTTATTGAGGGTAGGGAAAATGTGCGATCAATTTACGTAGTTAAGGAATAAGTTTTAAATATAACATTGAGTGAGTCTTGGCATCAAGACAAACCTATTAAAGGGTTTAATGATGTTGTATACCATTTTTTGTAAATTTGTACTGAATATACATGAATAAATAAATAAAAAAAAAAAAAAAAAAAAAATTAGGCGCAAATGCAATTACTGCATCACAAAAAAATAGGAGTATTTAATGTCGTTGTAATATGTATTTCGTGGTGCATCAGTGCATCAGGTAACTGGGTGAGGGGCTCGAGCCTACCCTAAAATCAGGGTGAATAGGCCTTAGTCGACCACGCTGGCCCAGTGCGGACTGGTCAACTTCACACACAAGACTTCACTTGGTATTCTTCTAACTTTAAAAAACACCAGTAGAAAATTTCGGAATCAAAAGCAATTTTAGACAGTAGCCAATTACAATTTCCTATTTCGTTAACTTAGTAGAATTCAATAGACTTACTTAGATATTTCTTTGTTAAACTTTCTCTCAGACTTTTTTTAAATAAAGCTACCCTTTTCACAGCTGTCGCTTTCAGCGTTGGCTTGTTTGGTTCCATTCGACCGTCCACATTCAATTTCTTCCAAACTCGGTACATGTGTACAAAGTAAAGGCTTAGAAACGAACGTGTGCCATTAAATAATTAATTTAAAACGAAGGTACCAGGATTCTTTTTGGGGGACAAATAAAAATAAATTTTCCATTACCATACAGGGTTATATTTTAATTAGTGCGCTTATTATGTGTACACAGTCAGTATCGTTACTAGATCACAAAAAAAAAATTTCGTGAACGAATTTTTGAAAACGCCATATACGGGTCCAGTTAATTATGTAAGCAAATTAAATTGATTCCCATACAAAATTTGACAGCTAAAATGGCGATATTCCATTTTTTTTATATGAATACGTTCGCTATACGTAATTTGTAATAGAGCGGACTAGAAGTTTTGCGTATACTGTACAATCGCTTAGCTGATGCCTTATTTCATCGTAACTCTCTTTGAGAATTCAAAGTAATTTAAACAAACTTCTCATCCTATCTTTTGTATTTGATCTCAGTAATACATTAACTTATAAAATACATTTGAAAGTATGTATGTTGTTTGTCTTTGAAACAATTTTTTATTTAGTTTAGTAAAACATTGCACATATATTATGCTACTTTTATCTGTGAGACGATGTTCTTTCCTCGTAACAATACCTACGTAATATTTACTGCACCACCCCTGTTACTTATAGGTTAGTTTAAGGACCAGTGAATCCGCTACAACGACAAGAAATTAAATGGGTATAATAATAATAAGTATAATAAAACAATATATGGGGACACCTCACACACGGCCATCTTACCCCAAACTAGGCAGAGCCTGTACTATGGGTGTCAGACAGCTGATATAGATACATATATAAATATACAATATCCAGACACAAGGCAAACACAAGTGTTTATCACGCGAATGTTTGCCCTGCGCGGGATTCTAACCCGCAACCCTGTGCTTTGTAGGCAGGCGTACTACCAACTAGGCTACGGGGCCGTAGAAAAATAAAATAAGAAGGCGTATATTTCATAAATCTTACATTAATATAAAACTTCCCAGTAATATTCAAGGATGAGAATGCGACGTTCTTTGTTAGACAGCTTGAAGATTTATTAATAGGTATCTAAGCTATTTACAAAAGGACATTGGAGGGTAGCGCAGGCCGATCGTTGTGGATATCTTTGGGGGCCTTTGTCTAGCAATGGACGTCTACTGACTGAAATGATGATGATAATGACCATGTTACAGAAGTAAATAACTAGTAAGCAAAACTACAACGTATCGTATTAGAGCAAAAGACGCCTTTTATTTAAATGATTTGCGGAGAGAATCTTCTGTCATAATAATACATAAAGTTCTCTTAAGTACCCGAACTTTGTTAGACGCTCACCAGATGTCAAGATGTTGCCGCTTATTAATTTAGTTACTGGGTTAGAACTTCTTCCAGGCCTCCAAGTAACCTTGGTTTTGCAACTTTAGGTGTAACGACTTTGCGTATTCGTGTTAATTTTCGAATCTTTAGGTAATCTTGATGTGAACAATAACCTCAAGCTTTTAATTAATTATTGTAACTAGCGTGGTTTCTGAATTAGAAGTGGATCTAATTGGAACAACCTGACTTTTCCTGTTGGTTTGAACCTCGTTAATTATATTCTCCCCTTATTTTTTATTCTCCACTCAATTTTTAATTTATTCTTTCTTTTCTATATGCATTCCATGATTTCAGATCATTTGATCGTGTTTCCTTGTACAAATGTACCAGGAAACTCTGTTCTTGGTTGTTTGGTTAGTACATCCTGCCTGATATTTCTTGCCAACTGTTTTGTTTTTACTCATGTATTGATTTCGTTAAAAATGTGTAGAGTTAATACGAAAATGTTAATATTCTAAAGTCAAAAAGTATATTTTTATCATTATTTAAAAGACTGTATTAAAATTTGATTAAACGTTTCGCTCGACGTGCCAGGAAATCTTTTGTTATTGAACATTAATACAAAAAAAACTAAGAACAAAAAAAATATCAGAGACGAAACGAGAGAAGAAACGAACGAAAGAGAGAGAAAACGGTTAAATTTATGAATTTTAGCGGCAATTAGAAAAAGGAAAATACTTATCGGTATTAATTCCAGAAATAGCCTCATGTATTAGTATCAAAGAAAAAAAAAAACCTGCTCTGTAGGCGCCACGTGTAAATTTTTACGACTATGGCAACAATTTCCCTTATAAAATTAGTTTAATTGAAATTCCGCAATTAGGATGATGTTTCTTATTACTCCGGTCGAGCTTTACAAAACGACAATAGCAATTGTAGCAAGTCTCACTGCGGTCTTTTTTGTTCATAATAATATGGGAACTGAAGTAATTCGCAGGTTGTGTATAAAGTTGACTAACCCGCAAGTGGAACGGTGGGGTCGACCAAGGCCTATTCACCCTGAATTCAGGGTAGGCTCGAGCCCATACGAGCTGTTAACGATGGGAACTGAAAAGGACAGCAGATGAATAAATCAAATTTTGAAAGAAGGAATCTATAATACATAAAATAAAAATCAAACAGGCCGATGTCTGTACTTAAGAGATAACATTGCATTTTGCGTACGAAGTCGCGGGCAAAAGCTAGTATTAAATAAAAGCACAGTACATTTAAAGCACCCTAAACTAGTGTATCGACACGTTGTTTTATTTTTTACAGGATGTACGGAACAGTAGAGTAAAATTAAATATAAATTCTCAATTTATAAATTCTTTAAAATATCAGTTTAATTTGTTACACATCATCACTAACACGTTACTGGGTATAAAGGATAATGATACTTTTCCTTACACTCTGTATCATCATTAACAGCTCATAAATGTCCTCCCTACCAAGGGGCTAGAGCCTGCCATGAAATTAAGGTGAATAGGCCTTAGTTGACCACGCTGGCCCAGTGCGGGTTGTTGAACTTCACACCTACTACCCTTGAATTACTTCGCAAGTGTGCGCAGGTTTCCTCACGATGTTTTACTTCACCGTAAGAGCGTCGAATAACGTACATATGAATTATTATTCTAAAATTGAAAACACATTGGTTCGTGCCGAGGTTCGAACCCGCGAACTTCCGAATGGCAGTCAACGGCCTTAGCCACTTGGCCACCGACGCTCGCCCTGTATAGTGGGTACATTAAGTGGGTATTTTGGGTCTATATTAAAATCCATAATTTAAAATGTATATATTGAAAACCCATAATCGGTAAACGTCATAACGATTAAAATCCATAATTTTGAAACACATATATTTAAAAGCCCTAAATTTAATACGAATACTGTCAGTATGTATACTAATTAAAAAATAAAAATTTGACAAATACAGCACACACTTATTAAATTATTATTTTTTATCACCAAAAATGCTGTTTCTCTTATGTTCTTTTTCACCAAAATATCTTAAATTTATGATTTCGAAACATTATAGAATTATGGATTTTAATAAGTATGCTAAATAATGGTATGTATTTTTAAATTATGGATTCTAATTGTTATACTATTTAAAGTTATGGCAAGTCTGTTATGGATTTTCATAATAGGGATAATTATGTTATGCAATTTAAGGGGCACCCGGGTCTTTTATGTCAGTTCACGACTGGCAACATCATCATCATCATCATCATCATCATTTCAGCCTGTAGAGGTCCACTGCTGGACAAAGGCCTCCCCCAAAGATCTCCACGACGATCGGTCCTGCGCTGCCCGCATTCAGCGGCTTCCCGCAACCCTCACCAGATCGTCGGTCCACCTTTTGGGCGGCCTGCCCACAGTACGTCTTCCGGCGCGCGGTCGCCATTCAAGAACCTTTTTGCTCCAACGGCCGTCGGTTCTACGCGCAATGTGCCCAGCCTAGCGACTCTTCGGGCTATGTCGGTGACTCACGATTGCCATCAGTCTCACCGAAATCGATATTTGACGTCTTTTAAAACTAAATTTACAAACTGCTGTCCCGTTTTGCTATTAAAAGTTTAAAAGAGAACTTTTAATAAGTTAGAGCGTATTTATAAACTAAAATCAGGGCCATTTTCAATATTCTCCGTATTTAATACAACTTTGTTCAGACGTAATCATAATACACCTTAGATAGCCTAAATTAGGTACTACCTAACAGCTAACAGCTTTATTTCAGACTGAATTTGATAAGTTTCAAAACTCAAACAGTTCTCATTATTTAGTAAAATAATACCTAAGGTATTTGTAAAGAAAGGATCATCATCATAATTTCAGCCTAAAACGTCCTCTGCTGAACAAAGACGTCAATAGGCGCCTTATTGTGCGGCAATCTCTTGCAGGCTCGCAAAAGACAATTAATAGCAGGAATTAATGTTATAACGATGGTTATTCTCTCAAGTAACAATATTAACTCTGTACTATTAAATACTTTCTCCTTGTGTCCTTGAAATGATTGCTATAACTAGCTTTCCGCTGCGGCTCCGCCCGCGTTAACAGTTTTCCCCGCGGTAAAAGGTAGCCAATGTTACTCAGGGTGAATGTAGCTTTCTAATAGTGAAATAATTTATGAAATCGGTTCAGTACTTTTTGAGTTTATTCATTACAACCATACACACACACACACACACACACACACACACACACACACACACACACACACACACACAAATATTAGTAGGATATGGCAAAATATTCACTGTCTTTTCACTTCTGAAATGTCCCGTTGCTTTAATACAACGTGGATGGGATGCGCTTTTTCTTAACAAAAAGTTAGGAATAGTGATGTGCCGCTCCCGGGAATATTCCCACCAGTCCCGGGAAATCCCAGGAATATTACCAACGAAACTTGATGTTCCAGCTGGTTAGATGTGGTTGACTAGGTTTGTGTTTTCTGGTTTCGACCGACCCTACAAATCTGATTAACTCGTCCTAACAATCGAATTATCTTTAATTTCAGACGTGTTATAGTAAGTACTATTACCTACAGGCCTACAGGTAAATAAATGGTTACTTGTTTACCCGGCATATTATTTTATAAGCAATCGCATATAAAATCATATGCATTTTTATATCATTAATTCTGTTGTTTTGGTTTATTTTTCTAGTACATAAGACACATTACAAATTTCATATAGATTAAGATTTTATTACCGATTTAAAAAAAGAAGGTTCTCATTTCTATACATATTATATATGTGATAAATATTGTTGAAACAACAAAATATTTAATTGGTGTTGACCAGTTATATATTTAAAGGCACTGATCCATTACTTGCTTGCGTTCCAAGTTTATTGGGTGAAGTTTGTATGCTTGGCGTGAGTTAGCGGGCAAGGAGATACCAATAATAATCATATAAAGTTTGGTCTCACTTTAAATAACACAAAGATCTCGCTCTTTAATAGCAATGAGATCTAATTTACCATAGTTTTCTAAATATAAAACGTTCCACCGAGCACTTGGTCGCACATCTACGTTTACCGCCTAATTATTGGCCGATCAAACTGTTTTGGCGCCAGTCTCGGAGTTACGTTTAGAAATCACTCAAACATGAATTTTCGTCTAACAATATTCTCGTCTAACAATTTTCCGTCTACTAATAATTTTCGTTCAAAAATCTAACAATAGCGCTTAAAAATCAGGTGAATCAATATCTGGTGCCGTCACGGCCAACCTGACTATCGCACGGCCTCGTGCGCTTATTAAGAAGTTGGTTAAATTGCAAAAATTCAAAAGAGAGTGTACAATAAGCACTACAGTCGCTCGTCCATTCCTGACAAATACTGACAATAGTATTCACTTTATATCTCAAATAAAAAGTCATAGTCAAAATACAGCTGGCCCGGGCGTGAGGCCCCTTCCACCAGGACACCAGGATCTAGGTAACATGGCCCGATGCGCAAATGGCTCTTTCAACCAGTTACCCTAGACCGTACTCCTTTCCACCAGGACACCAGGATCTAGGTAACATGGCCCGATGCGCAAGTGGCTCTTTCAACCAGTTACCATAGACCGTACCATAGAACTACAACAGCATGGCTCGGGCGTACAGCCCTTTCAACCACGGTAACAGTGTGGCCCGGGCGCCTAAGGGCCCTTTCAACCATCTCCAACAAACAACTGTAACGAGGCGCATTGCATGCTACCTCGTTGCCCCGTTTCTACTTCATTTCTCATCTCATTTACCATTTCTTTCTCTAAATTTGAATATTTAATTTTGGAATTCATTCAAAAATCATCCGTCAAATCATCAATTTTTATTTTCACTTAGGTATCCTTTCTCTATCAAACCTAACCATGTTTACCTAATCATGTAACCTAATCATGTTTTAACTTTAAAATTCAATAAACGTAAATAAATGTATTTCTACTGTAATTCGTGAATAAAACTTTCTAATTCAGTGCTAGTGGAAATTGGAGTTTCAATTACCATTTCTTAGCTTTCGACGAGGAAGCTTTCGTTGAGATTACCATTAAGAGTTCACGCCGCAGGCTCGCCCAGGAGCAAGGCGGGCGAGCCGCGGGTGTGACACAACAGCTATACTCTCTCTAAGGAAAGCGGAACAGCGCTGTCAAATAAAAAAGGAATTGCCTCACCAGCTAATGTTGACAGTGTACCCCTGGCCCCTGGGTAGCCGGCATTCACATAGATGGACTTCTTTGGTCAAACTGAATGAGCTGCGTAGATGTGAATGCTGCCTTAGTAGGTTCAGGACTCGCCACTAGAAGCCGTGTAGGCAGCGCTTCCATACAACTCAGAAAACCCGAGGCGGTTGCTTCGTATCTCGAATCGGTGTTTTGCGCATTTATCTCCTTATTTAAACAATGCCCTTCGTATCCCGCTTCTGATAAAGGCACTGATCCATTACTTGCTTGCGTTCCAAGTTTATTGGGTGAAGTTTGTATGCTTGGCGTGAGTTAGCGGGCAAGGAGATACCAATAATAATCATATAAAGTTTGGTCTCACTTTAAATAACACAAAGATCTCGCTCTTTAATAGCAATGAGATCTAATTTACCATAGTTTTCTAAATATAAAACGTTCCACCGAGCACTTGGTCGCACATCTACGTTTACCGCCTAATTATTGGCCGATCAAACTGTTTTGGCGCCAGTCTCGGAGTTACGTTTAGAAATCACTCAAACATGAATTTTCGTCTAACAATATTCTCGTCTAACAATTTTCCGTCTACTAATAATTTTCGTTCAAAAATCTAACAATAGCGCTTAAAAATCAGGTGAATCAATATCTGGTGCCGTCATATTCATCTTATTTTGTTATTAAATACGTGGTTAGTTCTGATTTTTATAACAATAACCCTTTGTTTTGTTGTTGTTGTTGTTGTTTGAGTTTTGAGTATAAAATAGGAATAATTGTTCATTATTTCGTAATTAATTATCAAACAAGAACTGATTTCCGTTTTAGATATCGAGTTTCTAGATCTATTATCTTCGTTCGAAATAGAACTAAAATTGCCTGTTACTTTAGTTAGCCACAAGCGATTTATATCCAAATATATTGGTCCTTCTGAGAACCACACAATGCCATAGAAGTTGCTTGAGTAAACTTTACTAAACCTTCCTGTCCTTTCAAGAAAAAGGAACATGAGACATCAAACAAGCAGTATTCAGTAGAACTGAAACGATACAACGATAGAATAGAAAACACAGATGTAGACTTCGTTAGTATACAATATTTAGATAGATAGAATAAAACGTTTATTGAATTACGTGAGAAATGGGGTTCTGTAGAATTGAAAATATGTAGAATTGGGGATCTGGAGACATGAGTTGAAACTGTAAGAGACGTTAGGACAATGGCAGATTGCAAATCAAACAACTTGGTATCTACTCGTATTTCCTTGCATATATTGCACAAACAACACAGCGTAAAGGAAACGACAATATTCACTTTCAATCTTAGCTTAACAACAAGAGCAGACACGATGGGAATTGATATAGAATATAGATTCAAAGGTAAAAAGAAACGACCAAAACAAGGGGTGGGTGATAGAGCCAAGTAATACTTACGGTACGGTAGTACTTATATATAACATCCTTGGATAGAGCAGAGAGAGTAGTTAGTTTATGTTATCCCTTATGGGAAAGGCAAAGGGTTCAAAGCCCCTACAACCACTTATTGTTTCTCACTTTTATTGAATAGTTCTTAATTTTAAAAAGGATACAATGATTTCGCCATTTCTTTTCGATTCCCGCGTAAGACCCCCAAGGGGTTTCTCCTTATACAGGGTGTAACAAAATTAACGCACAATATTTTAAGGGAGGAACCTACCCATGAAGCTGAATAAATTTCCCCAAGGAGCGTAGGCTGGATATGAAAAAAAAAACTAATCAGCTGATCACATCATCGCGCCTGTCAATTATACTTCAGTTATTATTTCAGTATGTACGCGGTCGCTACCCCTATACACACATACTTATACTTCTACTACTTCTAGAGCAATATCGTGATGTCATTAGTCAAGATAGCACACAGAAATGGTAAAATTTTCGAACTGGTAAACATGTTGTAACTATTCTGGCCAGTTTTTTTTTTTCATATTCCAGGCTACGTTCCTTAGGAAAAATTCTTCAGTTTCATGGGTAGGTTCACCCCTTAAAAATATTGTGCGTTAATAAAGTTAAGCGCACAACAGGCAGAAAAACCAATGAAGGTCACAATATCAAGTTATTTCGAGTTTCAGCGAATCAATCAGTATTGTATAGCCCTTTCCTTCCTTCCCTTTGTTGGATTGGCAAAACACAAATTGTTGCGACTCAACGGAGCGGAAAAGCATGATTCCGTGAGGCCATGTATAAAATTACCTCTTTTTAGTCTTTGGCAGGCGCCAAAAGTTGCCACATGGTTTTAAATTAAATACGTTTTAATTTTAATTCTAGATTAACTTGTCTAAAGTTTTTTGTTTTGTTATTCTCAGATCCCATTATTCTATTAACAGCCTCTACAAAAAGCTCGCTATACATTACAGAGGTTTTGGATTTCAATTCCGATGGGGTCCTTGTTGAACAAACCATTTTTTTGGTTGGCATATTGCAAGCTAAATTACCTAATTGTCCGAAAAGGCTGGTGATTCTTTACTTCGGAAAGCACATAAAGCCGTAAGTCCCGGTTAATATCCACGGAAGTAGTCTTTACGCGAGCCATGGTAGAAGCCTTAGGCGGCTCAATAATTCAGACGGCAGGGTTTGTGAGGTAATTTCATCTTGAAGCATCTAACGTGTGTTAGAGCGGTTACTCGTACGCATTTTCATCCGATTCAGTTCTAAATCCCAGAAAGTCCATACAATTTTTTTTTCGCCCGAACATTTTGATGGACGTTCCCGAATTCGGAACGCCATAAGCAAGCAAGGTTTCAAGAACTTTTTTCAGGGGTAAAACATATTACGTTAAATCAGTTTGCATGCAAGTCTTGTTTCATTGATAATATTCTATTCTATTCTATTCTACATCCAAAGAAAACTAATAATAATGCGAGCTTGCTTGCTTATCGTGTGGGTTTAGAGGTTAACCTACCTCACAAACCCTGGTGTCGGAATTATAATGCGAGCGAAGATGTTAAATAATATTAATAAAAAATGTTTAGCTTTTTGTACCATCTTTTGCTCTTCTGAGGTCTTAGAAGTGGGAAATTGGCAATCTTTCTCGAGCCTTTAGCGCAAGGCTGGCATTTTTTCAGGTTAACAACATTTCATGGACTGTGGCAAGGCAACGGCAGGCCACAACGTAAGATAACTTTATCATGTGACACATCAAACGAAAAGGCTTGTGTAAAGATCTTAAATATCTTTTTTACTATTTTATTATTACTAAGGCTGGGGGGCAAATTCAAATGCCTTGGCGGGCCTGGGTCCGGCTGTTAGGGCCCCATTCCGGTACGCCCCCGCGACGCCACTACAATCGCCGGACAAACAGACTTTTATTGTGGTGGCGTCACGGCCGGGGGCGTACCGGAATGGGGCCCTAACGGCCGGAACCGCGGGCCTTTAGCCAGCCTTGCTCTAGTGCGTTACATAATGATCTATTAATATTAATCGGTCAGAAGCGGTCAGGGCACCTGACAAAGTAAACGCGCGTCAGGTGCTAAATTAGTTTGAGAAATTCTATGTATGTACAATAGCATAAGTACCTACATACTATTACATGAGGTATGCATTGGGGATCCTTTGACAGATTCTACAGAGCGCTATATTTAATTAACCGTTGCCTTTGTAGATTACAAATGACATTACAGTCTGTAACTCAGTTGGTTAACTCAGTTGATGATAAACGTAGCTATATCATCAATTGAGTTTACCAACTGAGTTACAGTAAAACTTAATTATTTAACTTAAACGAATGTAATCTTGTATAGTATGAAAGATCTCGTTCACAAAATTTTACTTCAATTTTAAACGATTTAAGAAAAATTAATTTTTCCTGCGTGCAAAATAGTATTGTTGAAATTGAAATTGCATTATTGCATTAATAATAAAAATAATATTATGTGGGACAACTCACACACGGCCATCTGACCCCAAACTAGGCAGAGCCTGTACTATGGGTGCCAGACAGCTGATATACATACATATATGAATATGTATACAACATCCAAACATAGGGCAAACACAAGTGCTCATCACACGAATGTTTGCCCTGGGCGGGATTCGAACCCGCGACCCTGTGCTCAGTAGGCAGACGTACTACCAACTAGGCTAAGGGGCCGTCAGCATTGCTGCGCTGCTTATTTTAAAGATCATTCATTCAAAATTAAATTCATCGTCTCCCATCCTTTTCGATTCCCATATGAATGAAAAAGACAAACAACTTAAATTTAGAGATTTTAGCGGCCACGCCGGAATGGAGCCCGCTATAAATAACAGAAGGAATTTACGTTTCTTCTTATCTGTATTTAAAGTATATTATACTCTATGCTTTTGTCAACAGATCGGGTGGAAGTACACGAATGCTTGGCTCGTGGGGAACCTGCTCTGCAAGTCGTTGCTGGTACTGCGAGCATTCGGCCTGTATCTCTCCTCCAACGTGCTCGTCTGCATATCTATCGACAGGTCTGTATAAACACTTTTTTCTATACCGACAACTCTTCATAACTTATAGCCCTCTGGTACTTTTGTTTCAAATCGTTTAAGGTTCTAGTTTAACTTACTTGCTTACTTTTTACTTTACTTACTTTAGTATAGAACTAGCTTTCCGCCCGCGGCTACGCCCGCGTTGGCTTTTGACTTTGCGTGCACAGTTTCCCGTAGGAATGAAATATTTTCCCGTGGTAAATAGAAACATATAATGCTGAGTTCGCCAATAAACATAATCTGACACGACATTTACTTTAAACGATCATCAGACACGAACATTCTTAGATTTTCGCGGTACACATTTTCGCATATTTCGCATATTTCGACCGGGTTACACCGATCATTGTCACGGCAGAACTGGTGAAGCGGCGGGTAATAGGACTGCAGAAAAATAGCGGAGAAAACCCGCGATCATCTGACATTTGGCTTTCATAAATTAATGTCAAACGAGCAATCATTATATTTGTTGATGAAATGCCTTCAGTTATATATAAACTAAATTATACATCAGTGTTACACAAACACCACCCACACTGTTCTCATATTAAGGCCCTTATAACGCTGGCATGTAGCCGTAATAACATCGTAATACACTGAATACCACCCGGAGGGGTATTTGTCTTGTAAATTACTGCTGATACAAATTCCCGATGATACGCCCCCATTCCTCTCGTATGTCCCGTTTTTTAGAGTTCCCTTGAAAATAAATAACGAAGTCTTTAGAGAATCACTCGTGCGTAGTGATGAAAGGGACTCTGTAGTTTAAGGCTTTTAATAAAGACTCGCCTTATTTTTTACGCCTCACGATTGACTCAGTCTTTTAGTCATAAGACTAGCCTTCTTAGTCGAGTCTTTTAACTTAAAAGACTGAGCCGTTACTTAAACAGCTTAAAGGACTTAAGAGACTGAGTGGGGAGTCGAGAGTCGTAAGGCGTGTGTTGATGAAACTAGTAGGTACTTGCTTGCTTGCTTTATTTTTATTTATTTTTTTATAATTTCAATTATATTTATTTATAATTACAATTATTTAACATGATTTATTAAAGCGCCAGTTCTTTTGTAAAGGACTGCAGTCGCTTAAGCTTTTAAGTCGTTTTAGTCTTTAGTCTTATACGTTAACCGACTGAGTCATATTAGTTAAGACTAACAGCTACAGTCTTGTAGAAAGAGGCGAGTCTTATTATAAACGACTAAAGGACTCGAGTCTCTTTCATCACTACTCGTGCGTGTTACGCCTATTTCCCTCTTATGCTCCGCTTTTTGGGGTTCCGTATTTTAAAAAGTAAATACGAACGCTCTTATAGGATCACTCGTGTGTTTGTCCGTCCGCCGGCAGAGCCATTTCTTCCGAAACTGAACTAATTAAATGACTTATTATTTTCAAGGCGACTAAATATTGATATTGTGTAACGGTATTTAATATATTTTATGTATGTGTATGTATGTATTATGTAAGTGTAATATCTGTTTAATTTAATAGCTACATTCTTATTCAATAGTATTTGCACAACCGAAAATGACGTCCCTCGAAGTTGACCAACCTAGAATATGACTAACCTAGAAAATGACGTACAAAGAATATGACGTGCCTCTAAATTGACTATCTGAGAAATTGACCAAGCTCGCCTAAAGGCCGCCTTTTCTTTTCATTTGTACGTCTTCCACTCTCGCCTAAAGGTTGCCTGGAAGAAATTGCTTAAAGCGATAAGGCCGCCATTTGCCGCAAATTAATTTTCGTGTTGTTTTTTTTAATATGTAAAATATTTTATGTATACAATAAAGAATATTTGTATTGTATTGTACTTTATATGAACATATCGTAAAATTGCAATTTCGTTATGTTTTAATTAATTATTACTCACTAGCTTTCCGCCCTCGTTAACAGCTTTTCCCGTGGGAATGAGGCATTTTCCCGCGGTAAAAGGTAGCCTATGTTACTCAGGGTGAATGTACCTTTCTAAAGGTGAAAGAATGTTTGAAATCGGCACAGTCGTTTTTGAGTTTATTCATTACAAACACACACACACACACACACACACACACACACACACACACACACACACACACACACACACACACACACACAAAAATAGAAAGCTTTCCTCTTTATAATATTAGTATGATTGTTATTATTTAATTATGTAGATAAGTACAGTTGAGCACCTCAGGTGTCTAGATTAAACGAATGTAACTGATACAGATTGCGCCGGAGTTATAGATTAGATCATCAATCAGGACGGATTCGGTTGGCCACATTTCATTAGTTCACCTTGTTGACTGAACTCATTTGAAGGAACAGCGATCACGCGTCATTGAGGAGGTGTGGTGTAGTCGTAAAGTTAGGAGTCCCAGTTCAACCCCAATTATTATTTTTTTATTTAATTTAATTATAAGGTACATTTTTGAACTTATAACTAAACTTCTCGCCAAACTGAACATCAGTTTGTTGGCGAGTAGGCGCAAATTTTACATAATAATACATGTACCCATTAGTATAACTTAATACATAATATAATAAACTGCAATCAAAAAACATCATTACTCACACACAGCGAAAAGTCGCCGCTTAACATTAGTTTTTTTTTTTCTTTTGGACCTTTATTAATGGACCATCTGTATACTTCTGTGATACAAGTCCCAACACTTTTGTCGTAGCAAGCTCGTAGCCAATCTCGTAGCACTTTTTTCGTAGCTCGTAGTACCAGTTGCGTACACGTGCAAGCAAGCAATATCCCATAAGCAACCAGCTATAAATTGTACTTGCCTACACGTCGCCCACTAGAATAAACAATGCATGACCCACACACTAGTTCTGGAAATAGATGCATTTTGCGTAGCTAAAGAAAACTAGGACAGTATATCTAAAGCCATGTAGAATTCCGCTGTTGTTTTTAATTTCCTTTCTAATTTAAATATGTCTTTCAGTTTATGAAAACTTTATTATTTATGTTTGTTTATTTTATTACTTACTAGCTGTCTGCTCATGGCTACGTCTGCGTTGTTTTTTTATATATTTTTTATTTCCTTTAGTAAAAAGTATCTAAGACAGATAGACAGACATTTTTTTTTTTCAAAACTTGTAGGTTCCTATTTTTGTGTTCAGAAGATATCAGGGTAGGCTCGAGCCCCTCTGTGGGGACTTTTATGAGCTGTTGACGACGACAATGAAACTAACTCGGATATTTCGTTTCGCTTCAAAAAGAAGTAAGAACAACGTGCAAACAAGAAGCCGTAGTTACGAGTATCAATTTGCTATCGCGCTAGTGGCAGAGTGATTGTGATGGATAGCCTCTATACTTCATAGGCCCCTCTTGTTACTGTTTGATCGATACCTTTATTTCATGAAATTTCAGTTATGTATATTTTTTTATTGACACCACACACGTATTGGTTACATGAAAAAAGTTTGAGTTTCAATTTCTAAGTATGGGGAAACCCCAAAATGTATTGTTTTATTTTCTATTTTTGTGCCTAAATCAAAGAATACATCTACTTACCAAGTTTCAACAGTAGGTATAGTTCTTATAGATTCGGTAAAAAATGGCTGTGACATATGGACCGACAGACCGACAGACAGTCAGACATAACGAGTTCATAAGGGTTCCGTTATTTTCCATTTGGCTACGGAAATCCAACTAGATCATATAAACGCATACGACAGACACACACGTCAAACTTATAACTCCCCTATTTTTCGCCAGGGGTTAAAAAAGAGGGTTAAAACCTCATAACTGTCCGCTAAAGGTTTCTTACAGAAAACACCACCTTTGGGTGCACTTAAATACGAACCAAGTCGTCCTTTTCGAATAAATAAATAGTTTTTTTTTTGTCTTGTGTCGAAAAGGTACGACCAATCAAGTAGGGCGATTGCGAACCATTCAACGACACGGCCGTGTCGTTGTCAAGAGGTTTGTCGGAGGGAGAGGTCCAGTTGTGAGGTAACTGAGGGCCAGAAGAGGCTCATTGAGGATCTTATGAGGTTTACTGAGGTTTCTTTTTTGTAAACATGTCAATGTCATTTTCTGAAATAAACTTTGACACGCACCCTCTGACCAAAGCGAACATTGCTAAGGAGTATGCACTAAAAGACATGACAATATAAAATGACACAATAACACTATTACACTGAAACATTGCTTCTAGTCATATGTTGATGGGTGGTTGTGTAAAAGTTATAGCAGTTGATTCGATAATCTGTGGAGATTTAATGTTTTAAAAACTATACCTTTCAGAGATATATTGACGTCATACATTTTTCTGTCCTTATTTAACGACATTTCAGGAGGTTTCCGGTGGTCTTCTTTCTGTTTCGCGCCCAAATTTTGACCCTCTGAAGTCTCATGTCACGATCGACAAATTGATTTTGAAGTTAAATTAAAAAAAAATGGACGACAAACACACGGCACCACAATTGGTGCCGTGGCTTTGTCGTCGGGACCGATTTCTCTTCAAATATATAATATTACCTTAAACTGATGACTGATACTAAAACTACAGGATATATGACACATTTTTACAAAAAAATAGATCTATTTATAAAGCCGTCTTCTCATAATATCCGTTAGAAAAAAGGTCTCGCAAATTTCAACCTCTGTCTCTGCAGACTTCACAAGCTGTGTCGAGAGATTCATCTCCTTCATTGAAAAACTTGAATAATACTAAAACTAATGACTGATATTAAAAATACGGGATATATTTTACGTGCTAAACAAAAATTGTATCTAAAAGTTTTGTAGTTTTGGCACCGTGATCGAAGGAAAACGAGTCTACCAAACTACTATAATCCGTGTCACCATCGACATATAATGTTAATATCTTTAAAATTATTCAAGTCTGAAGTAATATTGTACTTGATACTAGAACTTAAAAATATACGTGACATCTCTTTAAAATTTTGATCTAATTCATGAAGTAGTTTTGAAGATATATCTGTAAGTAAAAGGCCTAGCAAATTTTAGCTGATTTCGAAACTGTCACTATAAGCCGTGTCGAGAGATAAGTCTCCTTAATTTAAAAATGAATAATACTTAAAAGTGATGACTGTTTTTGAAAATAGAGGATATATTTAACGTATAAAATGAATATTGTATAAAAAAAACCAGTATTATGTGCAGCGTGACCGCAGGAAAATGAGTCTTACAAACTGCCATAATCCGTGCCACCAACGACATTATAAATGTTAATATCTCATAAAATATTTAGGTTTCGTGCAATATTTTACTTGAAATTATATTATACTGAATATACGTGACTTCTCCTAAAGATCTTAATCATTATTAATGAACTAGCTTTCCGCCGCGGCTCCGCCCGCGTTTACATCTTTTCCGTGGAAATGAGGCATTTTCCCGGGGTAAAAGGTAACTTATGTTACTTAGGGTGAATGTAGCTTTCTAATGGTGAAAGAATTTTCGAAATCGGTTCAGTAGTTTTTGAGTTTATACATTACTAGCTGTCCGCCCACGGATACGCCCGCGTTATTTTTTTTATTTGTTTTTTTTTTTTTTTGGGGATAAAAAATAGATGTTGTCCGATTCTCAGACCTACTGAATACGCTCACAAAATTTCATGAGAATCGGTCTAGCCGTTTCGGAGGAGTATGGAATCGAACACTGTGACACGAGAATTTTATATATAAGACAAGCATACACGCACACACACACGCAAGCACACACACACACACACAAATACAAATCTTTCTACTTTATAATAATATATATATATATATAGTATGATTTTTCTTAAAGATGTATCCATAAGAAAAAGGCCTAGCCTATTTTTACCTACTTTATAAACTGTCTAGAGAATTATCTTAAAAATATATTTTTTCCTTACATAAAGTATGAAAATACCCTTCGTAGATTTTGTGAAATAAAGCAAACGAGACTGATTTATTAATACTCGTATTTTAATTACAAAAACAAAGCTATACGAAACAAAATATAGGTACATATACAATTTTAAATTAGTGATATAAATATATTTAAAGTAAGGTTTTACACAGTCTTTCTTTCAGGAAAACAAACAATACGTATCAAATCAATTACAATTTTAACGTCGTCCTTGTATGAAACTATCAGAGTTATTTTAAGCCGTAGACGAGTTTATTGTGCACGTCTCTGTTTCGCTTTTCTGTGATTACTTTTCTCTTGCTTCCTTGGTCTGCTGTAAGACATTTCCTTGGATATAAGCAGTAGGTACGTGTTGTGTCCTCTTCTTTTTTGTGTACAATAATGGTTAAATAAATAAATAATTTTATATAATTCCAAACGCTTTAGGCTTTGAGCAAAGACATTAGAAATGCTTTATTTTTTTTCAGCTGTTGTTGTTATTTTTAGTTTGAACTTCCCATATTGTGATTCTTTTTGATTATATTAAACTTATGTGTAACAATTATTGCAATTTAATTATAATTATGGCTTAAAAGTATCAATTTAATATTTATGTTTTTGTATCAGAAAGTAAATAAATATTGTATGACGTTGTCTGCCAGTTGATGCTATATCATAATCTATGACACAGAAATTATATTTAAGATCTTCAATATGGAGGTTTGATTTCTGAATCATCTTGTTATGGACTTAAATGTTGCGATAAATATTTTATTAAAGACAAAAAAGTCAATGTACCGTTCAAAGTTTTAAATAAGTTAAAACAGTATAGGTATTATTGTAAAATTTGCCTGAATTATCGAATAAATTCCATCAAACTTCTGTCAGTCGATTTCCGGTTCAAAAATATAAAAATATAAAAACTAGTCCATCGCCTTGTCCTCCCCCTCTCAAATCTCCTGTCAGCCACTGACAGGAGATTTCAGAGGACTGCAGAGACACACTCAGAGTTTGAGTCAATTGCGTATCTATGTTTTAGACACATGGTTCTGTTTAATTTGGGAATATATCGTAACAAAGTATCTCCCGACGACAACAAGAAGATTGTATCAATATCATACTAAAAATTAGACAAACCATTTTTTTTATTATTCTTTTATATTAATTATAAACTGTCATTCGCTGTTATTTGAACCAAAGTATGTGCCTAATCTGCATCAATTAAAAAAGCTAGTTGTTTAATAAACTATACAAGATTTCAAGTGTAATCATGATCTGGCTCTCACTAATTGTTGAAAGGATCCCTGATTTTAATCATCTGTGGCGGAGGTTCTCCCATATTAAAAGAGGAATAATGGAACTCTTTTCAGTCTCTTGTCTGTCAAATGTTGTTTATGACTTGGACGAATTACCATGGTTTATGACATTTATTTATAACCAGAATATTCATCCAGAATCACAATCAATCAGACAGCCAACCGATCACTATGGCTGCTACAGATCTACTGATCGCTTACCCTACTACACCAACTTTAAACTGCTTAGATTATAACCACCTACCCTGCATTTACAAATAATTCAACTGAGATGAATTTTATAATAAATCTACCCTCGAAATATTTGATTAGATAAGATTATTTATTTGCATTCCTGTACATAGTAGCAATATAATAGGTGTCCTCTAACAATATAGGTATAATTCTATTATTGTAATAATTAATATAAAAGCGAAGTCACCCAAACTACAGACCAGATGGGAAGGACCATTCAAGGTAGTTACGCGAATCAATGACGTAACAACGGCATCCGAGAGGAGCACTAAAAGTGGTATACTACTTAACATTACACCTGTTCTTGTTTTTTTCTTAATCTGATTTAGTATGTAAAGGTATGTAAAGCCTGATCAAAGAAATAAGAAACCTACTAGGGTCGGGTCTATGAGAATCGTGTCTTTTTGAGTATCAGTCCTTTTGCGAACAAAGGCAATTATCTATACCTTTATTTTACATGTATAAAGATATTGAAGTTATTCCCTTGGTCGGTTGTGGTCAGATTGTTTAAATAGATCATAATTGATTAGTACCTATCTATACATAAAATTTACTAGAAAATCATATTTTATCAGAATTCACAAATCTTAGGGTTGATTTAAAAAGAAAGTACCTACATTATGTGTACTTTAAATATATTAAAAGGAAAATATATTGCTTATTGAGAACTGCTACCATGCCAGGTATGGGCAGCACGGTTCCTTTTTTAGCACGTGTACCCTTTGATGAACTCGGGAATAGGGAAACAATGTCTTGGGATACAATGCATTACAAATATAATTTCAAGGAATAGAAAAGGAATCATTATTTATTAGTACCAACCTATACACATAAAATTTACTATAAAAGCATATTATATCTGATTTCAAAAAAGTTAGAAGTGATTTAAAAAGAAAGTACATTATTCTGAAAGGTGCCCCATGCTTATTGAGTACCTACTGATAATTTGCCAGGTATTAAACAACTGCGGAAAATCTTCCTCACTTCCTCAATACATTATAAATATACTTTATAATACACTTTCAAGGGATAGAGCAGTATGGTTTGTCTAATAATTCAATCATTCCATCAATTATTGCTTCAATACGATATTTTTATATTTTTTGTCGATTGACAATAAGTTTACGTCTATGGAGCAAGAAAAAACAGCGAGGTAAATGAAATTGTCTATGTTTTCACTCTCATTGCTATCTTCGGTGCTCTTCTATGACCCTCTTTGGACCCTCTTTCAGCTCCTCTTCGTCCCTCAGAGGGATTTCCTCCTGACAACGACACGGCCGTGTCGTTGAACGGTTCGCAATCGCCGCCAAGCTTCACCGGACTTGCGGGAAATAAATAGAATGAAAATTATATTCTATTGTAGTAAGGCCAGCAGATTAATAATATTAACGTCTGCATGTGGCGTGAAGAGTGAATCTAAGTTTCATTATTTAGTCAAAAGCTATACACTGTTCATAACATGATTTAAATTGGTATCGTATTCAAAAACGAAGCTCGTTACTGCACCTTACAATTACAGAAATTGGCTTACAATTACAGAAATCAAATAGGCATGCAATCTAAACAGATTTGTAGAAGCCAATTAAATATCAATATATTTGAAACGTAAAAAGCAATTCGTAGGTACGTTGACTTTCAAGATTCTTTAAGCGATGTTATTAAAATCGTAGCAAGATTTGAAAAATTGCAATGCCGTTTATTTGCTTCAATGTTTAGCATAATAAGCAAGAGTCGGAGGACTAAAATTATTATTCGTTGGAAATATAGGGTTTGAAATCAAAATTTTATATTTCGCGAGGTCTTCAGACAGCTAAGGTCTTTTGGCTGAAATGATGACCATAATGATGATAAAATGTACATACTAGGAAGTCATAGTATTATTATTACATATTAATAAATAACATATTATAGAATGATGGCTTTTTTAATTATTGTAAACTGGGTAACGATTAATGATTATTTATTTTTTATTTGGATCACCTACAGCTAAATTAAATACAATAGTTAAAATATTATTGAAGCCATTTACAGTTTGTTCGCAGATAGATACAAATATGTATATAGTCTACTAACAGCAGGAGAAACAAACTTAGATATCATATAGTGTTGATACTGATATCTAGAGCGTAGGTGGCACCTACTTAAAAATGTATCGTTATTTAATATTGTATTATTATACTTGTTGTCTGCCCGCGGTTACGCCCGCGTTGTTTGTCGACTTTTCCGTAGTATTTTTAATTTTCCGGGATTAAAAGTATCTAAGATGTTGACCAGGAATGTAAAAAACCTCCATGCAAAATTTCATTCAAATCTGTCCAATAGTTGCGGAGATTAGCCCGTACAAACAGACAAACAGACAGAGAAACAAAAAAAAAGAAAACTATCTGGATGTTCTATTTCACTTCTTACATCCTCTTGACTCGGATTTTATCTTTGTTTACTATGTACAGACATTTGACCTCTACAGTTTTATTATATAGATTAAATGTGGCAGTAAGAATTACTGTTACAAGTTGAGCGTTGTTGCGCCCGCGGCCAAACACACCCAAAGAAATATATATACTTAAATATATATACTTTATACTTACTATATATAAATAAAATATATATACTATATACTTGCCTTATTTCGGAAGGTTATTATTTATTTATTACTAATAGCTTCCCGCCGCGGCTCCGCCCGTGTTAACAGTTTTTCCCGTGGGAATGAAGCATTTTCCCGCGGTAAAAGGTAGCCTATGTTACTCAGGGTGAATGTAGCTTTCTAATGGTGAAAGAATTTTTGTAATCGGTTCAGTAGTTTTTGAGTTTATTCATTACAAACATACACACAGACACACAAATACAAATATTTCCTCCTTATAATATTAGTATGATTGGCATGATTTTTTTTGCCGCTAGATGCGGGCACGCGGTCATTGTGGAGATCTTTGATAGATAGATTAGATTAAAACTTTATTGGCACACAAAACACAGGCAGCACAAACATAAATCAAAAAGAGTAAGATGGAACATACAAACTACATAACACACAGAATCAACAAAACATACATAACAGAGAAATAGGTACATAAACAACACAAAACAAAAATGTGATATAACTAGGTCGCTTGCATAATGTTCACCACGCCACCTGCATGAAGTGTACCAAAATGGCACTGACTCAGCATTATGTTGCAGTAACTTCTTTGAGGGAGCCCTTTGTCCAGCAGTGGACGTCTTTTGGCTAAGATGATGATGGTGATGAATTCTTTAACCTTCTCATCGCCATTATGCCATAAAACAAAGATAATAGACAAAAGAAAATACTGACTTAACACGTTCCCAGCGGCACAGATTTGTCTGTACATTCCATTACTGCGTTACGGGTCGTTTTAAACCTTGTCCAATACCAGAGATTGTGGCGGCACGAGGCATATTAAACCCCACCGCCCGTAGGAGACCAAAATCCTTTTTTTTGGCGCTAAATAAGATGAAGTGGACGTCTTTTGTCGTAATTATTATTACAGTGAAATTATTAACCTAAATCTGCCACCGCCCGTGGTTAGATTAGTTAGTTTAGTTTCTATAGGTAAAATAAAATGTGGGGCCTAATGTACCTTGTATCGCACTGAAGAATGGCAGGTTTTCATATTATTTAGTGATGGGAAAATAAATATCGATTTTATTTAATTGTATTTATTCACCAAACTTATTGATGTGTTTCTAGTGTTTATGATTAAAACATGTCTAACAATAATATTTTTTGCAACCAGTGCATTCTGTGAAAATTTTATTCACTTTTTTGTCGGCTTCACGACTCGTTAAGAAGGTGCGGAGTTTTTCGTAACATCCTACACAACTCCTCTTCTTATATTCTGATTTTGACTCAGATTCTCCACCCGGTTTTTCTTCATCTTCCTCTATAGTTAACTTTTTTCGGCAACGTTTCGACATAATCGGTAGCGGTCTTACTTCAACGCGTGCGAGCCTCGAATGCGTTGCACAACACTAACCGCGTGAAGCTAGCGTAGGGTGCGGTACGAGGTGCGAAGGGGTACGAGGTGTTCGCAACCTCGTTCCGCACTGTCTTGGAATTATATTTGTTCAGTGCGGCACGAGGTCTAACAAACCCGGTATTAAGGTTGGTGTACCATCGAACTAGGAATCAATAGCACATCTCAAATATATAGTTATCTCTCTCTTACTCTGAATCAGCTAGAAGTTATGCCTCTCGCACGACAAAGAAGTTTAAGATTTTTCTTACCGCTTTAACGACGAGACACGGACAAGGTGTTTCAAGCCCTGTTTCGCACTTAACGTGTTAAAACTTAGTACGGTGAAGAAGCGAAAACAAAGTCAGATAGAATGATTAAGTACATTTTAAGAGACGAGAGTGGATGAAAGTTGCAGAAGGGCAAGGCCAGAGTGCCCTGAACCACAGAATACCGAATAGTAGTCTCTACAAAAGGTTCACTTAGCGACATAATTCAAATAAAAAGCAACCCTAGCGACGTCACAATAAAGTGCAATTCAGATCGCACGGCAGCAGCTAAAAACACGAAGTAGCTACCCCTTTCTATCGCATATCGCCCCGATTCGCGCGAAAAGCTTTTATTAACATATTTCGTCGTATATATAATACCCGTACATAACACGTTTAGTTGCCTATCTAATACCACCCGGGTGCAATGGCCGATCATACTTAAACTGCGGAGTGAGATACGCCTGCCTGAACCTAGTATGCGTGATTGATAATGCGAATGAAACGAAGGAAATGTTTTGAGATCGTAGGCAGTAATAGGGAGTAGATTTTTTTGTAACTAACCACAAAAAGTAAGGAAGTGGTATCTATACAAAAATACATGATCCATGTAAGAAATAATACTAGTGCGGTAAAAACAAGACGCTCTCCCAGTGAAAAAAAATATCGTGAGGAAACCTGCACACACCTACGAAGAAAGGTTGTGTGTAAAGTCGACCAATCCACACTGGGCTAGGGTGGTCGACGAAGGCCAATTCACCCTGATTTGGAGTAAGCTCGAGCCCCTCGCTGGAGACATGATATGGGTTGTTTCAGAAATCAGAAATCATTTATTGCATCTAACATGGCAGAAAATATTTTAAAATATACTTAACATTTTTATTCACATGTTTCGTCTCGTCATAATTCCGTGCAAAAAAGTCACATAATTAATATAAAGAATTAGATTACAAACGAATGGATGTATATTTAAAGTAAAAATATATATTATGTCAATAATACTTTACACTATTAGTACGGCTTGCTAGCTAAAAAATATAAGGATATCGGTCCCATCTGGCAGAAAGTACGAAACTTGGCATGAATGTAGCTGTCATATATGTGCTTCAATATCGATATAGAAACACTTCGATAAATTATTGTTTCCCCCCTTTCCCCCCCCCCCCTTTTATCTCCCTCATTCTGGTTTTTTGAATTTTATACTAAAACAGTACGTCTGAGGAGTTTACTTTTCAGAGATCAAATCATCGTCGATAAATTGCCTACAAAACGATACTACATTTTATAGTGCTAAGATTAATATATTTCTATATACAGCCATCAACGTTTTATGAAATTTTAAAAACAGGCACACTTTTTTCTTCCTTACTTTACTTTACACCGTGCTTTTTTAACCGTCTTACAAACGAAGCCCAATGTATATGCCCGTGATATAGAATATCTTGGCAATGTTTTTTTTTTTTTTTTAAGAAAAAAAATCTAGGATTTTTTCAATAAAATAATCGATCGAGAGATCGAAAAATGTGTTTATCTCATATTTTTCTTTTGTTTTCCCATTATTTACGATTCTCACGCATGCGCAAATTGTTATAAATTGTAAATATTATGTACAGGTTGATTCAAAAATATTTTGCATTATTTTATTTTACTTCACGGTTTTATTATTTTATTGATAAAAAAAAAATAACATTGCCAATATATTCTATATCACGGGCATATACATTGGGCTTCGTTTGTAAGACGGTTAAAAAAGCACGGTGTATACCTATACATGGTTCAGATACCCCTATACCCCTTAACATAAGGCTTATGGCATCAAAATTTTTCTTTTGGACGTTCAATGAGCCATCCTGTATAGTGTGTTCAAGAAACCATTTACATATTTTTTTCGAAAATAAATTCAATTGTAAATTTCATATAAATGGGTAACTTATGCACAAACAGTTTTTACTGCTTGCTAACAAATCCCCCCTGCCCCTATGACTCTCTACTCTGGTTTCCCTTCAAAACGCATAATATATATGTTTCACCTTTTTCCTAAGCTGTTCAGGACAAAAACGGTGTCTTCACCACCAGCGATCCTAGTCACGCGGGGCAGGCCTCCCACAAGGTGGACCGACGGTCTTGTGAGGGTCGCGGGAAGCCGGTGGATTCGGGCCAATCAGGACCTATCAATGTGGAGATCTTTGGGGGAGGCATCAGTCCAGCAATGGACGTCTACAAGCTGAAATGAGGAGTACAGGTGCAAAACCAGGAATGTCCCAAAAAAGTCAAAAGTTGATTTATGATGGCAACATTCACATTACCCGCGTATTTTTATTTGGCCCTACACAAAAGCGTAAAAACAAGCATAGTCATATTTGTAACTTGAATTTCAAAACTATGTACAGAAACAAAACAAAGAAGGTCCAACAACAACAACTTCAACAACTTTCCGACAACTTTTTGTTTTTGTGACATTTCTTGTTTTGCCCCTGTACCCTTCAGATAATGATGATGACGCACTTTTATTGTAATAATGTTTGTTTGTCGGCAGGTTCTTCGCAGTGTTGTATCCGCTACGGCTGCCGGTGGCTCGCAGGCGCAGCAAGCAGATGCTATACTGCGCCTGGGCAGCTGCGCTCGCTTGCAGTCTTCCACAGGTAACTAAGGCACTGGGCGGTCACTCCATACAGAAAACGCGTTTTGACAAGCTTCTACTTTTTGAATAACAACTACAAGTCAATGGCGCTAGGCGCTATGTAAAACACCCCCGAACACCACCGGCGGAGTCCTGCGGTGCCTGCGGGGTGCGGGGCGTGGGGCGCTATATCGGGCGGATTTGCTAGTTAGGTAAAAATTCCAATCATACTTCATACTATTATTTTATAGAGAAAAGATTTGTATTTGTGTGTGTGTGTGTGTATCATTGTAATGAATAAACTTAAAAACTACTGAACCGATTTCAAAAATTCTTTCACCATTAGAAAGCAGTTCACAGTTAAAGAACAATAAGGCGCCGGGTGATGACAGAATAACTGCTGAGCTTCTGAAGGCAGGTGGTACACCGGTCTTGAAAGCCCTTCAGAAGCTGTTCAATTCCGTCATCCTCGAAGGTACAACGCCGCAGGCGTGGCTTATAAGCGTGGTGGTCCTCTTCTTTAAAAAGGGTGATAAAACCCTTTTGAAGAACTACAGACCCATCTCGCTTCTGAGCCATATCTACAAATTGTTTTCGAGAGTCATCACGAATCGTCTCGCGCGCAGGTTCGACGACTTCCAGCCTCCCGAACAAGCCGGTTTCCGAAAGGGCTTTAGTACCATAGACCACATCCACACGCTGCGGCAGGTTATACAGAAGACCGAGGAGTATAACCAGCCACTATGCTTAGCGTTCGTGGACTATGAGAAGGCCTTCGATTCGATTGAGACTTGGGCAGTGCTGCGGTCTCTTCAAAGGTGCCAAATCGACTACCGATATATTGAGGTACTCAAGTGTTTGTATGAGAACGCCACCATGTCTGTCCGGCTCCAGGATCAGAACTCCAGACCAATCCAACTGCAGCGGGGTGTGAGACAGGGAGACGTTATTTCTCCGAAAGTGTTCACCACTGCATTGGAGGATGTCTTTAAGCTTTTGATCTGGGAAGGACATGGCATCAATATCAATGGCGAGTACATCTCTCACCTTCGGTTTGCCGATGATATCGTAGTCATGGCTGAGACCTTGGAGGACCTCGGCACAATGCTCGATGACCTTAACAGAGTCTCCCAACAAGTGGGTCTTAAGATGAACATGGAGAAGACAAAAGTCATGTCGAACGCCCATGTAGTACCCACTCCAATAAAAGTTGGGGACTCATCTCTCGAAGTTGTAGATCATTACGTCTACCTGGGACAAACAGTCCAGCTAGGTAGATCTAACTTCGAGAAGGAGGTCAATCGTCGAATCCAACTCGGCTGGGCAGCGTTCGGGAAGCTGCGCAATATCTTTTCGTCCCAAATACCGCAGTGTCTCAAGTCAAAAGTCTTTGACCAATGTGTGTTGCCAGTGATGACTTATGGATCCGAGACGTGGTCGCTTACAATGGGCCTCATAAGAAGGCTTAAAGTCACCCAAAGAGCGATGGAGAGGGCTATGCTTGGAGTTTCCTTGCGTGATCGAATCAAAAATGATAAGATCCGCGTAGGCGAACCAGAGTCACCGACATAGCCCGAAGAATCGCTAAACTTAAGTGGCAGTGGGCTGGGCACATTGCGCGTAGAACCGACGGCCGTTGGGGCAAAAAGGTTCTCGAATGGCGACCGCGCGCCGGAAGACGTAGTGTGGGCAGGCCCCCCACGAGGTGGACCGACGATCTGGTGAGGGTCGCGGGAAGCCGCTGGATGCGGGCAGCGCAGGACCGATCATTGTGGAGATCCTTGGGGGAGGCCTTTGTCCAGCAGTGGACGTCTTTCGGCTGAGATGATGATGATGATGATTAGAAAGCTACATTCACCCTAATCAATCAATCAATCAATCAATCAATCATTTATTTGCAACATAACAAGCTAAGTAACATAGGCTACCTTTTACGGTGGGAAAATGTCTCAATCCTACGGGAAAAACTGTTAACGGGGGCGGAGCCGTGACGGAAAGCTAGTTGTAGTATAATTTGCTTTTGGTTGAGGCAACGACGACGGCGGCGGCAGCGGCAGTTCTCCGAAAATTGTTTTAGAAAGTGTAATTAACACCCTATATTTTTTTACTTTTATTACCTTGTTACCCCGAACCAGGTATTAAAGTCCACGTTATCACTGACAAAAAGCCACTTTCAGCTAGGGTTGCCAGACACGACTTTATATGTACCTATAGCTAACCATGGACAGTCATTTAATTTTTTTTAGCTATAACATCGAAAAATGATTCTTAATAAAAATAAAAGCTTGACATGTTGTAATTAAGTGCCAGATCTAGAGTCATAGCAATACCAGAGACTGGCAACAAAAGGGTAGACTACCCTTAAAAAATATGGACAGACCAGAGCTGAATATTATATTTCATCAGTTTCAAACACCAATGTCAAAATTCGAACAGATGGCTACCCTACTTCCAGGAAAACTGCATTAATTTTAAAATAACAGGGTCGCAAATTCCAGTGCTGAAAATGTATCAAAGTGAAAAATAAATTGAATCCTACTGGTCATGTATTTTTATGGAGTTGTGTGCCTTTGAGCTCGTAGTATTTTTTCGTTTTTGCATAACGAAACGAAATTTACATAACCCCCAAGACAGGGTTAGTAAGGAACAGATATTTTTTGAATTAATTAACAAACGGTACAAAATCTTTTTTAAAAATATCTTAATATATTTAAATTCAATTTATCAGCCTTTTATCAGCAGACATTTTAAAAAGAAGTTTTAAACTCTGCTTTTTCCTTAAGGTTTATACATGATTTATTCAGCATTCTTAAATAATTATTAAAAAACGTGGTTTTGTTTCAAAGGATTTTACATCAACTTGTTATACTTAGCCCAATATTTGCCCTGGGCGGAATTCGAACCCGCGACCCTGTGCTTCGAAGTCAGAAGTAAAAAACCAACTAGGCTACGGGGTCGTGTCGTCATCCTATAGTGTACGTACATTTAGACATAGGTATATAAAACAACTTTGGACTACTTATGGCCGGAGGGAATTGAAATACTTTTTTTTTCAGCTATTTTACGGCTCTGGGTCAACCAGCAAAAAGTGGTTTTTAAACTATCTCCAGGATATCATTTCCCTAGGACTATATGAGACTTATATCCACATATAAGTCCGGAAAAGGGCCCACTTTATAAGTAAACTTTTACTTATATCGTGTTTATATACACCGCATCAATACCGTTTACGCCTATATTGCTCCTGTAATAGAATTACGTGAATGCAATTAGTCCTGCAAATGCCAATATAAGTAAATTATAGGAAAAAGTGAGATGAATTCGCGCCTCGCAATCCTACAATAATCTCACATTTTGTGAACAGTCGAATTGTGTTCTGTCGGTCCAGGATTTGTTAAACTGCTTGAATAAGACTAAGTATAGTAAGTATTTATGTAAAAACTACTTAATTTAAACTTACTTTTAAATGTCAGCCATAGTACAAAATCAAAAGCTTATTGTTGTTAGTCTGTTGTATATTCGTAGGGGAATATTAATTTACTGAATATTCTTATCATGTTTTAATTAAATTTTTAAAGCGCCTCCCGTATCTTACGTATTAACATTTTAATATTTAATAGTTTATTATAAAAATATCATAAACAGGCACCATTTTTTCGGTGAGCATTGTCAAGTACGATTTAGCGCCAATATGAGTAATATTAGTTCTAAATTGGCGAGTGTTAAAACCGAAGAAGATTCGCCATATTATTTCCAATTAGGGTTATATTGGCCATAAAATATTAGCTTATATGAGGTTATAAGTATAAATAACAGGAGTGGTTGCGCCTCAGTGTATATTACTCCTGGTAGATGCTCCTCGAGGAATATTAGATTAAAATGTTCCTAAGATGTTATCTTATAGGCGCATATAAGTCTGAGTTACCGGATTAATTACTCCTGAGTGCAATTAGTTTTGTTCCTAGCTTTAATAGGAGTGTTAATCCAGTAGTAGCCATGAAACATTATACTATATACCGATATAAGTTCAAATTATAGGATTAAACGCACTGAAGTAAAAACGGCATTCATTAATACTGTTAAAAGCGCAGTAGCAAACATGAAAACCATCATCGGAGCTATATAAGTCCACATAGCTTTATAAAATCGCATTCCAGGATAACTTTGCTGGTTGAGCCCTTTAGAGCCAGTCGTTCGTTAATGTCATTCCATATACATTTTCACAAAAAAGTTCATTAAAGATTTCATTGCCGCCTGCTCCATGGTCCAATAAGATCACATTTTATTTTATTTTTCTCCTGATCTTTCTACGTAATGTACAAAAAAGATATAAATTCTGTACATTGTTTTGAGAAACGACCCCCAGGGTACCACAAAATCGCAAAGGTAAACAAATTCAAGCGACGCGCGGAAGTAAATAAAACAATTTAGAACATCTTCTAAAGTCCCAAAAACTTTATTTTTGCTAATGGAAAAAGATCCTTAACAAAAGCTACTTTCTTTGTTTTTATAGGCCTACTCCGACGCGGCATCGACACGGCCGTGTCGTTGTCAGGAGGAATTCCCTCTGAGGGACGAAGAGGAGCTGAAAGAGGGTCCAAAGAGGGTCATAGAAGAGCACCGAAGATAGCAGTGAGAGTGAAAACATAGACAATCTCATTGACCTCGCTGTTTTTTCTTACTCCATAGACGTAAACTTATTGTCAATCGTCAAAAAATATAAAAATATCGTATTGAAGCAATAATTGATGGAATGATTCAATTATTAGACAAACCATACTGCTCTATCCCTTGAAAGTGTATTATAAAGTATATTTATAATGTATTGTGTCCTAAGGAAGTGAGGAAGATTTTCCGCTGTTGTTTAATGCTACACGTGATAAAAAAGGAACCCTGCTGCCCATATCTGGCATAGTATCAGTATTTCATAAGCATGGGGCACCTTTCAGAATATTTAAGTACACATAATGAACTTTCTTTTTCAAGTCCGGTGAAGCTTGAATGTTCGTACCATTTCGACACAAGACCTTAGGTCAATAAAAAAAAAAAGTACTTTCTTTTTAAATAACTCCTAACTTTTTAGAAATCAGATATTAAAGTAGGTAAATTTTGTGTGTAGGTTAGGTAGGTACCAGTTATGTTTTTTTAAACAGAATCTGACCTTAACCGACCAAGGGAATAAATTAAATTTTTTATACACGTAAAATCAAGGTATATGATTGCCTTTCGCAATTTCGCAAGTTCGCAAAAGGGCAGATTCTCAAAAAGACAGATTCTCATAAGGACAGATGCTCATAAAGACGGAAATATCTGTATATAGCCTGACCAAAGAAATAAGAAACCTCGCCATATTGCGGAATTTCAATGGAACTAATATAATAATAGAAATTGTTGCCATAAACATAAAAATATACACGTGGCGCCCCCCGAGTAGCTTTCTTATTTCTTGGGTCAGGCTTTGCCTACCTTTACATACTAAATCAGATTAAGAACAAAACAAGAACAAGTGTAATGTTGAATAGTATATAATATTATACCAGTTATAATTTTAACAAGTAAATAGATACAACAACAATAATCTTGTACAAAAAGACCGCCCTGTTTCAGTGTTAAGATTAGTATTTTAAATGAGATTATATGTATAGTAAAGTAACAGATTTTTTTCTATTTCTCATGATACGAATATTATCTAATAGATTATCTATTCAATATAATTACCACCACCAGACACCACATAAAACGTTGCTTTATGCGATGTACATGTCTTTTGAAAGTACTTCGATAAAAGTTTAACTTTTTTAAATAAAATCTGAAAAAAAAAAGGATAGTATCAGATTAGATTGATGAGCAGACAAACTAAGCATGTCTGTTTACCATAATCACTGTACATACAAAATTTAAGAGCGAGGCACTTGTCCGTGGAGTAATCACCACCTCTCTCTGTCCATAGCCAGCTTCTTGACTTCCTGGTACGACATAACCTCAACTTTTTCCTTTACTTCATCTAAAAATGAACGTCTTAATCTTCTACGTCCTCTCCTGCCTGAAAATCATCTCTAAAGCTGCAAAGAGCGCAGATTTACCTCAATTCAATACTATTTCTTCCTGGCGCTTTTTTATTGTTGAAATATTTAACAAATAAATATTTAAATGTTATATTATAAATAAATGTCATAAACATCATTTGACAGACAAGAGGCTGAAAAGAGTTCCACTATTCCTCTTTTAATATGGGAGAACCTCCGCCACAGATGATTAAAATCAGGGATCCTTTCAACAATTAGTGAAAGCCAGATCATGATTACACTTGAAATCTTGTTTAGTTTATTAAACAACTAGCTTTTTTAATTAATGCAGATTAGGCACATACTTTGGTTCAAATAACAGCGAATGACAGTTTATAATTATTAATATAAAAGAATAATTAAAAAAATGGTTTCAGTTTAATTTTGAATATGATGGACCCAATTCCAGAGCGGCCGTTAAAATGTCTAATTTTAATTAGGTGTCGCTAAACCACTTTGCAATTCTACGCAAACTGTCAAATTCAACTGACATTGCTAATTTTAATCTGACGTTCCTTATTTTAGGCAACCATAGACAATTAATTCAACTTAGCTTTAGTTGGCCAAACGCAATATGCATGCCATTTTTACGCGAAATATTCAAGTTCATGTTATGTTGAACACTTTGGATTTTGCAGCGTTCAAAAAGGGAGAGAATCGCGATGCGTGGGTTCAGTATGACTTGACCTGCTCTTGACTGTACTATTCCTGCTTATTTACTATATTTCAAGATGTACAGGAACCAGCACACGCGGCTGGACATTTGCTGAAGTCGCTTAAACCCCGTTAAATTTAGTTGGCCTGGCTCCGTAGAATAGCACTTGTGGATATAACCAACTTAAACTCGTTAAATTTTAGACATTTTAATTTTAAGTTATTTAGACGGTGGACGCGTGGAATTGAGACCATTGATACAATCTTCTTGTTGTCGTCGGGAGATACTTTCTTACGATATTTTCCCAAATTAAACAGAACCATGTGTCTAACTAAAACATAGATACGCAATTGACTCAAACTCTGAGTGTGTCTCTGCAGTCCTCTGAAATCTCCTGTCAGTGGCTGACAGGAGATTTGAGAGGGGGAGGACAAGGCCATGGACTAGTTTTTATATTTTTATATTTTTGAACCGGAAATCGACTGACAGAAGTTTGATGGAATTTATTCGATAATTCAGGCAAATTTTACAATAATACCTTTACTTTTTTAAACTTATATAAAACTTTGAACGGTACATTGACTTTTATGTCATTAATAAAATATTTGTCGCAACATTTAAGTCCATAACAAGATGATACAGAAATCCAACCTCCATATTGAAGATCTTATATATAATTTCTGTGTCATAGATTACGATATAGCATCAACTGGCAGACAACGTCATACAATATTTATTTACTTTCTGATACAAAAGCATAAATATTTAATTGATACTTTTAAGCCATAATTATAATTAAATTGCAATAATTGTTACACAAAAGTTTAATAATAATATAATCAAAAATAATCACAATATGAGAAGTTCATACTAAAAATAACAACAACAACTGAAAATAATGAAGCATTTCTAATGTCTTTGCTCAAAGCCTAAAGCGTTTGGAACTATATGAAATAATTTATTCATTTAACCATTATTGTACATAAAAAAGAATAGGACACAACAGGTACCGCAGTTTATATCCAAGGAAATGTGTTACAGCAGACCAAGGAAGCAAGAGAGAAGTAAACACAGAAAAGCGAAACAGATGTGCACAATATACTCGTATACGGCTTAAAATAACTGTTTGATAGTTTTATACAAGGACGACGTTAAAATTGTAATTGATTTGATACGTATTGTTTGTTTGCCTGTGAAAGAAAGACTGTGTAAAACCTTAGTTTAAATATATTTATATCACTAATTTAAAATGACAATGTATATTTGTTTCGTATAGCTTTGTTATTGTAATTAAAGTACGAGTATTAATAAATCACTCTCGTTAGTTTTATTTCATAAAGTCTACGAAGGGTATTTTCGAACTGTAATGAAAAAAAAAATTTTTTTAATAGAATTCTCGAGACAGTTTATAAAGTAGGTAAAAATAGGCCAGGCCATTTTCTTACGGATATATCTTTCAGAAAAATCATACTAAATAATATATATATATATTATTATAAAGTGGAAAGATTCGTATTTGTGTGTGTGTGTGTGCTTGCGTGTGTGTGTGTGCGTGTATGCTTGTAATGTATAAACTCAAAAACTACTGAACCGATTTCGAAAATTCTTTCACCATTGGAAAGCTACATTCGCCCTTAGTAACATAGGCTACCTTTTACCCCGGGAAAATGCCTCATTTCCACGGAAAAGATGTAAATGCGGGCGGAGCCGCGGCGGAAAGCTAGTTCATTAATAATGATTAAGATCTTTAAGAGAAGTCACGTATATTCAGTTTAAATAGTTTCGAGTAAAATATTGCACGAAACCTAAATATTTTATGAGATATTAACATTTATAATGTCGTTAGTGGCACGGATTATGGCAGTTTTTAAGACTCATTTTCCTGCGGTCACGCTGCACATAATACTGGATTTTTTTATACAATATTCATTTTATACGTTAAATATATCCTCTATTTTCAAAAACAGTCATCACTTTTAAGTATTATTCATTTTTAAATTAAGTAGACTTATCTCTCGACACGGCTTATAGTGACAGTTTCGAAATCAGCTAAAATTTGCTAGGCCTTTTTCTTACAGATATATCTTCAAAACTACTTCATGAATTAGATCAAAATTTTAAAGAGATGTCACGTATATTTTTAAGTTTTAGTATCAAGTACAATATTACTTCAGACTTGAATAATTTTAAAGATATTAACATTATATGTCGATGGTGACACGGATTATAGTAGTTTGGTAGACTCGTTTTCCTTCGATCACGGTGCCAAAACTACAAAACTTTTAGATACAATTTTTGTTTACCACGTAAAATATATCCCGTATTTTTAATATCAGTCATTAGTTTTAGTATTATTCAAGTTTTTCAATGAAGGAGATGAATCTATCGACACAGCTTGTGAAGTCTGCAGAGACAGAGGTTGAAATTTGCGAGACCTTTTTTCTAACGGATATTATGAGAAGACGGCTTTATAAAAAGATCTCTTTTTTTGTAAACATGTGTCATATATCCTGTAGTTTTAGTATCAGTCATCAGTTTAAGGTAATATTATATATTTGAAGAGAAATCGGTCCCGACGACAAAGCCACGGCACCAATTTTGGTGCCGTGGGTTTGTCGTCCATTTTTTTTTAATTTAACTTCAAAATCAATTTGTCGATCGTGACATGAGACTTCAGAGGGGCAAAATTTGGGCGCGAAACAGAAAGAAGACCACCGGAAACCTCCTGAAATGTCGTTAAATAAGGACAGAAAAATGTATGACGTCAATATATCTCTGAAAGGTATAGTTTTTAAAACATTAAATCTCCACAGATTATCGAATCAACTGCTATAACTTTTACACAACCACCCATCAACATATGACTAGAAGCAATGTTTCAGTGTAATAGTGTTATTGTGTCATTTTATATCGTCATGTCTTTTAGTGCATACTCCTTAGCAATGTTCGCTTTGGTCAGAGGGTGCGTGTCAAAGTTTATTTCAGAAAATGACATTGGCATGTTTACAAAAAAGAAACCTCAGTAGACCTCTTGAAATCCTCAATGAGCCTCTTGAAATCCTCAATGGCCCTCAGTTACCTCACAACTGGACCTCTCCCTCCGACAAACCTCTTGACAACGACACGGCCGTGTCGATGAACGCCTCGGAGTAGGCTTCGTTTGACTGGATTGTTCTAAGTTTGTAATAATTTAAAATTCGACTCGTTTTTTGCAAATTTCTAATCAAAGCGCGGCTTTTTCCTACTTTCCTGGTTTTTTGTTTTTTGTTACTAAGTGGTAAGCAGGATAAGAGTGTTGATGGCGTAGTCGGTAGAGCTGTTCCTTCAGTACTGTACCAGTTCAATTCCCGTACCAAAGTTTTTTTTTTTATTTATCTGTATCTTATCCGTTTCGGTACCCAGAAAGACTACAAAGCCTGTTGCTTTTTGACGTGACAACGTCTTATAATTCGATGGAGCCGGCTGCACGTACGAAAAAACATGATGCGATGCGGCGTTACCGCGCGGCTGAAGCGTTCCTTTTAAGGCTTGAAGTGCAAGCGAGAGCGGGGAACAAGCGACAAAGAGGCAATATCGTTGTCACGTTCAACTGTCGTCAGTAAACCTACTTTACAGACAATTGCTTCTTTTATCAAGCTTCACCGAACTTAACTCGCCCGCTAGGTCAAAAAGGCTGAATTACCTACCAACTAATTTAACCACCAGAAAATTCCGCAGTCGGCTTATCGGTTTGCGCGGAGGAGCAGGCAACAACCGTATGATTAATCCTAAATTGCCTACGTGGCTGTATCCTTAAACCCTTTGCCCTTTTTGAACGTGGAATGCTATGTCAATGACTCCTATAATCAAAGGATCCACCGTGATACCAACAAAATTAACGTATCATATGGAATGTGTACTTGCGTGTATATTCAAGTACATATATATTTCTCTGTTTATATGTATATTTATTTGGGTGACGACTGAAAATCTTCCGGCGAGTTCTTCTCCACAGAAGACAGCCAAATTGTGAACTCGCCTCGACGTCGAAAAGTGATTTGTAAAATTTGAAAATCAGTGTTGCCCTTTCGGGTAAATTTCCACTGAGCCTAGGTCCATTGCACACCGGGTGCCCCTTAAATTGCATAACATAAATATCCCTATTATGAAAATCCATAACAGACTTGCCATAACTTTAAATAGTATAACAATTAGAATCCATAATTCAAAAATACATACCATTATTAAGCATAACTATTAAAATCCACAATTGTATAATCTTTGAAAAACATAATTAAGACATTTTGGTAAAAAAGAAAATAAGAGAAACAGCATTTTTGGTGATAAAAATAATAATTTAATATAATATGTTTACTATATTTGTCAAATTTATATTTCTTAATTATTATACATACTAACAGTATTTATATTAAAGTTAGGGCTTTTAAATATATGTATTTCAAAATTATGGATTTTAATCGTTATTACATTTATCGATTATGGATTTTCGATATATACATTTTCAATTATGGGTTTTAATATAGACCCTTGCACACCACACACGGGTCGCTTAGTTATCTTTATTGTTAAAATTATTATTATTCTTTATGTTCGTGATAGTAACTCAGATTTGATAACTATTGTATTACTTTTAGTTTTGTTATATTTGTGTGTGTATGCAATTATTATGCAATTAACTTTCATTTATATATATCTATCTATTCGACTCTCAAACAAAAACACCGTAAGGAAACTTGCACATAGCTGTGAAGAAATTCAAAGGCTGTGTGTGTGTGGGGTTAAGACATCCGCTATAACATTAAATAAAAAATGTGAAAACCCCCACCGCCTTAATACCGTTACTTAATCCTTTCAACAATTAAAAAAGAGCTGATAATCTTCGAATGGCTGAAGATATTTTCTTGGATCATAGCTAAGAACACTCTCGATTGTGATACCTTGAAACAAAAAAAACTAGATCAAAATCGGCCCATCCGTTTAGGAGCTACGATGACACAGACAGACAGACAGACAGACACACACGTAAAACTTATAACAATCCTCTTATTCGTCGGGGGTTAAAAACATGCGCGGGCGCACGGAGTTGTACAAACTATTATAATCCCGATGGGGTACTTTTTCAACAAAATTAAATAGTCCGGCAGCATCCAGCAGTGGACGTGTATAGGCTGAAATGATAATTATGATATTTAGAAGGTAGATATATTTGACAATTTTAATTAATCTTAATCTTATTTAGCCTAAACTGTCCCACAGCTGGGCAAAGGCCTCCCTCTTTTTCTTCCACTGCTCCCTGTCATGAGCTACTTCTGGCCAGTCTTTTAAGTAGCTGTCAAGCTCGTCCCGCCTAGATAGATGAATGCAGAAATAGAGGGATGCTTGCCTATGGTACCTGAAATGCCTGAATTTTCAGAAAAATGCCTGTCTAGCTAATGCAAAACGCTGTGGTAATAAGTAAAAGCCAACAGATAATAATGAAGAAGAATATTTATTACTGATATTTGTCAGATGACATTATTTTTTAATTCTTCTTTCTTTTCTAATAAATACATAAATGTAAAAAAAATTACGAGATAGTTTTGTAATTTTTCTGAATAATCAATATTGCTTTTAATTATTCAATTGTCAGCCGATTTCTTTCTTTACTCCACTGGGCTTTGACGAGAGAAAAGGTGTAAGTGCAAGTGCGAAAATTAAAAATGCCTGTCTCAGATCAATGCCGGCCGCACGCCTGTCTAAACCTTAAAATGCCTGTCAAATGCGGCAGACGCCTGTCATATGGTAACCCTAGTCCCGCCATCTCCTACGCGGCCGTCCACGTCTACGCCTATTGGTTGATGGGTTCCAGATTGGGTTTCTTTTGTCTTGAGTCGTGCGGCAGACGTGTCTGGCCCAGTCCCACTTAAGTTCGGCAGACAATTTTAATTTATAATTTTATTTTTTTTGTGTATCTTTATACAAACATATAGTACGGCTTGCTAGCTAAAAAATATAAGGATATCGGTCCCATCTGGCAGAAAGTACGATACTTGGCATGAATGTAGCTGTTATATATGTGCTTCAATATCGATACGAAATATCTACGAGTGTTTATTTAGGTGCAGGGAAGGATATTATAGAATATTTTATCGTTTAAAAAAATTGAGCAGTGTTAATACTTGTTAACTCAAAAATATTCAGCATTTTTAAAATTAATACATGTATGCATTTTGTCTAAAGTCAAGATGTAAAGATGTTAAATTTGATCTAATTATGTCCCCGGATATTTCTGTTTGCAAATTTCCATATTAATGAATTATGAGCTACCAAATTAATTGTAAATTAAGTACTTGGGCGTGAATGACAAAGATTAGAGCTATGGATTAAATGAGCCTCGACCTCGCTCCAAGGTCACGTCTGGTACGTCAACTCATCAACTTTGAGGTCACAAAAAGACAACTTCATTCCGTCGGGATTTTTTTTAATGTGAGGACATCTCACTCTCGGCCATCTGACCCCAAACTAGGCAGAGCAGAGCAACTGATGTCTGACACCCATAGTACAGGCTCTGCCTAGTTTGGGGTCAGATGGCCGTGTGTCATAACATATATAAATATACAACATCCAGACACAAGGCAAACACAAGTGCTCGTAACATGAATGTTTGCTCTGAGCGCGACTCAAACCCGCGACCCTGTGTTTCGAAGGCAGACGTACTATCAACTAGGCTACGAGGCCGGGGGTTTTAATAGCAACGCCATTGCTGACGTCATAAACCCTGATGTCAGAATAAAACACACACACACGCACACTAACAATCACACGCTTGGTAATTCGCATAAAGTCTATTACCAGTAGAAAAATATCTAAATTTAAGTTGTTGGTCTCTTTCATTCATATGGGAATCGAAAAGGATGGGAGATGAATGAATTAAATTTTGAATGAATAGCTTAATTCAGCTTAATTTAGTCGTGATGTTTTTAAATTCCTGCTAAATTACGCGCAAAAAACGTTGGCAATCACCTGTCCCTTCTTGTTCTTAAGAACGTGAAAGGGACATTTATGCTTCTTAAATTTAAGTTAGAGCATAATATGTAGAATCGGGCCCATTCTTATTGATTTACGAGTAGGTTTGACTAAGATATCAAATGTTGTTTAAATGCTCAAAGGTTATTTGTAACGTACTATTTCCACAAGTCCGGTGAAGCCTGATTGGTACGTACGTACCCTTTGACAAAAGCGAAGGGAAATTAAAAAAAAGTTCTATTTCTAATTCTGCAACACGGAATCATGTTTTTTTCAGCCTGAAATGTCCAATAAATAACCAATGTGGGGAAAATTCAGAATTGTGAAACAATTTTGTATCTATTATTATAAGTAAAAAAATAGATTCCTAAACTTTCAATGTTGCCGGAAGTTTTTAAAAATTGATAAGAAAACTTCCTAAGAAATTGTAACTTTCTTGGAAGTTATCGACTGAACAATGGTTTTTTATAAATTTTAATATTACCTCAGACTCGAGAAAATTTACAAGAATTTTGAACCGTATTCGCTGTCATTAACACATTTTAATCGAGTTCAGTGATTTAGAATTAAGGTTATTTGTGTTAAAACACCAAAAGATTTCCTTTTGTTCAAATTCCAACCGACTCTACTTTTTACTAAGGCTCAACTCACACTGGCGTCCAGTCTAAACGACGCGACGTTTTTTTACCCATAGCGTAATCATCTCTATTATTCTATTATTATATTAAAGTACACATTTGTGCTATGCAACTCGACTCACCCTGAAACTCACCCTTTCAAAAGTCAAAAGTCAAGTCAAGTCAAATCAAGTCTTCAGGGTAGGCTCGAGCCCCTTGTTTATGAATCTTTTTGACAAAATTTATTTTTCGCGCATATTAGCAGATATGTCTGATGATAAAAAAAATAATTTACAGCTACGCAAAGTCGGCTCGAAACGCTACTTTCGAAAAAATATTTTTAACATAACTTTGACCAGGGAGGGCGGATATAGCAACATGTTATACATAATCTACTCTTATATCCCTTTCATTTGATATCTCATAAGGCATGTTTTTTTTACTACCATATTAGATTTCAGGTACAAGGAGTAATTTTTCGAACTGCTAATAGCGATTTTTGGATTCAGCTATCTCCAAAACCCCCGAAAAGCACTATTAACTACGTTTTTTTTTTTTTTTTTTTTTTTTTTTTTGAATTGACCTATGCTTGTGTCGAAAAGGTACGACAAATCAAGCTTCACCGGACTGGTATTAACTACGTGTTACAAGCTTGCCTCTCACCTCAAAACTAGAGCATGACTAGAGCGATATTTCGACTTATTTGCTAGTCTATAATAGAGGGAGATAAATGCTTGCTTTTCGTGTGAGTTTCGAGGTTTACCTACGTCACAAATTCTAGTGTCAGAATAATTGAGCCTAAGGCTTAAATATAAGATGAGTACAATATTTAAATTTAATCGTTGTTTGTTTGATACAATTTTCGTCGTATTCTGCCATTATTCCAAGAACCCGTCTGCGGTTTGGGCCTAAAAGTTCTTTGTTCGAACCACAGAGTAATATATTGCTTACAGCTGCTGCGACACGCGTTGTCTATATCACTCTATATAAAACTGTAGAGGTTGAAAATCTGTATACATAGAAAAAATATGTTAAAAACCGAGCTAAGGGGATGTAAGATATGTTAAAGAACTTATCCAGATTTTATTCATTTTTTGTTTCTCTGTTTGTCTGTTTGTACGGGCTAATCTCCGAAACTGTTGGATCGATTTGAATCAAATGTTGTATGGTGGTACCTTATATCCCCGGTCAACATCTTAGATAGTTTTTACCGCGGGAAAATATTTTATTCATACGGGAAAATGCACGGAAAATTCCAAAAATAACGCGGGCGCAGCCACGGGCGGACAGCTATTAATAATATACTCCGCACTTTATTAAATGTAAAAGGGAAAGTGGGGTGCTTTAATTTATGGGAGTTAAGGGAAAATTAAACTTAAAAGAGCGTATAGTACACTAAAGAAGTGATAGGAAATAAGGATAAAAATAATAATACGTTCTCCCTTAAAGTACAGTAAGCAGCACATGAGGCTGGACATATTGACTTTAAGAGTAGCAGTAGAAGCTAGTTTCCAGCCGCTTGTGCTGCCTACTGTGCTTAGTAAAAAATATTGGAAAATTCTTTATACTCAGTAAATGAGATTCATATAAAAAAATAAACAATGAACAACAACAATTTTATTATATGTATAATTTTTAATTGAACATTTATTATTGTGAATTGATTAAATTATTTCCTTATGCCGACTCCCAAGTATATTGAGAAAAAGCATTAAATTAAACACGCGTCGTTCCAGACCTACATATATTATAATAGGTATTGGTATACCGAGATACGTTTTTAGGCTGAGGCTTCAAAGGGCGTAAAAAATAATAATAATCTAGCTGCGTGCCAATTTTCTTCCCTTTCACATACGACGCGTCGATTCCTGATATATTAAACAGATGGCACCGTTACGTTACCGTGTACCACGAAACATACATATTATAGATCTTATATCCTCTGTAATACCGCAGATAATACTCTACCGACGACAGACGCCATTACTAACACGTACATATTTTGGTGTACAGCTTAAGTTGCCGCTAAATACCTGTTTAGTTGCTAAATTACTATGGACTAGCTCCGCCCGCGGCGATGCTCTAACCCCCGACGAAAAAGAGGGGTGTTATTATAAGTTTGTGTCTGTCTGTCTGTCTATCTGTGGCATCGTAACTCCTAAACGGATGCGCCGAATTTGATCTAGTTTTTTTTTGCAAGGTGTTCAAAGTTAAAAGTGTCACAATCGAGAGTGTTCTTAGCTATGATCCAAGAAAATATCTTCAGCCATTTGAAGATTATCAGCTCTTTTCTAGTTTTTGAAAGGATCAAGGTTATTAACATTTTTAATTTAATGTTATTGTTTTTCAATGCACAGTTTCCCGTAGAAATAAAATATTTTCCCATAGTAAAAAGTATCTAAGATGTTGACCGGGGATATAAGGTACTACAGTTTCGGAGATTAGCCCGTACAAACAGACAAACAGACAAACAGACAAACAGACAAACAGAGAAACAAAAAATTAAAAAAAAATCAGGATATGTTCTATATCACTTCTTACATCCCTTTGACTCGATTTTAAGCTTTTTTTTTCAATGTACTGATTTTCGACCTCTACTGTTATTATATAGATAATTCCATAAGCGCGTAATTACTTTTTTTCCTTCATGCATACTTCATGAAATCAATCAAATAAATATCGATAAGCAGATAAAGTAGAGATAAAGATGAGTAGATAAATATCTACTAAGCCATCGATATCGATATCACGGATTATTTACACAAAGATCGGTATCCGTAGCGTATTGGGAAAATAAATGTATCATTACATCCCTAATTTATCACACACTTTGTGAATACCTTCAAAGCGAAATAACAGAGGCTGAAATTATGGTGTGAGATTTCAACCCGAGTTCCTTCCGTATGGAAAATTGTTCAGTTTCATGAGTATACCTACTACCACTAGGTTGCGAATAAACAACCATTTAAATTTTACGGTGTGTATTTTACGGTTATTGGTTACTAGCGACCCGCCCCGGCTCCGCACGGGAAAATGGTTATTGTGGATTATCCTTCAGTATATTATGCATATATTATACATATAAACCTTCCTCTTGAATCACTCTATCTATTAAAAAAAACCGCATCAAAATCCGTTGCGTAGTTTTAAAGATTTAAGCGTACAAAGGGAGGGACATAGGGACAGAGAAAGCGACTTTATTTTATACTATGTAGTGATTATGCTGTGGGATTTCAACCTATGTTCCTTAGGGAAAATTGTTCAGTTTCATGAGTACTTACTACCACCATTGCGGATAAACAACCACTTTTTCACGGTGTATAACCTTTTTTTGGTTTACCTAAGAATGTGTATTACTTCCAAGTTTCCAATTATGATTTTCATGTTACAAGCGGGAAATGACAATAGTATATTCATAACTAGCTGTCTGCCCGCGGCTACGCCCGCGTTGTTTTCTGACTTTTCCGTAGTAATTTTTAACTATTTACAGAAATCCAGGGATATAAAGTACCACCATGCAAAATGTAATTCAAATTGGTCCAACAGTTGGAGATAAGCCCGTACAAACAGACAAACAGACAGAGAAACAAAAAAATTGAAAATATCTGGATATGTTCTATTTCACTTTTTACTACTACCAACTAGGCTATAAGGCTTTAGAATTAGCGCACTAGTTAATGTACACACATCTTTGTAAACTCACGATACAATTTGGAACCTGAATTAACACTACTCTCCTGGGTCGGAACATAATATCTCAACTCAACAGTTAATTTTATCTTATACTAGCTTTCCGCCGCGACTCCGCCCGCGTTAACAGTTTTTCCCGTGTGAATGAGGCGTTTTCCCGCGGTAAAAAGTAGCCTACGTTACTCAGGGTGAATGCAGCTTTCTAATGGTGAAAGAATTTTTGAAATCGGTTGAGTAGTTTTTGAGTTTATTTATTACAAACATACACACACACACACACAAATCTTTCCTCTTTATAATAATACTAGCGACCCGCCCCGGCTCCGCACGGGAAAATGGTTATTGTGGGTTATCCTTAAGTATATTATGCATGTATTTAAGTATTTAAGTAGTATATTATGCATGTATTTATACATATAAACCTTCCTCTTGAATCACTCTATCTATTAAAAAAAACCGCATCAAAATCCGTTGCGTAGTTTTAAAGATTTAAGCATACATAGGGACATAGGGAGGGACATAGGGACAGAGAAAGCGACTTTATTTTATACTATGTAGTGATGTAGTGATGATATGAAGTATGATATAATAGTATGACTAGCTTTCCGCCGCGGCCGCGTTTACAGTTTTTACCCGTGGGAATGAGGATTTTTGTCCGCGATATAAGGTTATCCTATGTTCTTTCCCAAGGTCTATTCTATCTTTTACCAAGTTTCATCAAAATCGGTTCAGTAGTTTCGGAGCCTTTACAATTTTATTATTAGGAATATTTTAGGTATTTTTTTCGCACCTTTGGTTACATTGTTGGAGTTCTAGTAAGAATCCTTTTTTTTTTAAGTAGAATAGCCTATGTTTCCGGGAATAGTGTAGCTTCCCAACAGTAAAAGAATTTTTACTGTTGGGTTTACTGTTGTCCAGTAGTTCCAAAGATTAGAGTGTACAAACAGACAGGATAGACAGACTTTATTTTTCTTTACGTGTATTTTGTTTGCAGGTACACTACCTTTATCACTTACTTTTTAAAAAACAAATTAATGTACAGACACGCCGATTCTTCAGTTTTATTATAGTAGGGTCACTTAGCCGGTTTGCCGGCCACCTCTAGTTTTCGGCCATTGGGCGGTTGTATCCGAATAACAAGAAAAGTTTACGTCATTCATTAAAAAATCGATGCACTTCTCAAATTTTGACTTTATAGGCACAACCTCTAAATTTTTCCGCTTTATACTAATGGAATTTTTTTCATAGTAAGCTTCCAAAAATGATGCCGTGCTAAACGTGACAATTTAGAGCAAAAATTTAACGCGCCCGAGATTTTTGTAAGGCCAGTTACTAATTGTTTTTGGTTTAATGAGCATTGGTAGTTGTGATATGTTGTAGAAGATGAGTTCTATTTGTAATATTTTAAGTAAAATTCATGAAAAGTTTGTTATTTTACATTAAAACTGAAGGCCGGTAAACTAAATGCGATTATGACAGTGCTACTACTTTTCGGCCGGCCGGCCGAAATCTAGCACTTATCCTGTAACATTTCATTGAATATTTTTCACCTTCATCGTAGATTTTTTAGGAAAGAAAGGCCTAATATACATTTATTAATTTTTATTGAATTACGTCTTTAGCAGGCGGCCACATGTTACTATAGAAATATTTTGGTAAAAATTCATTTTTATTTCTGAAAATTTGACGGCCGAGAAGTCAATTAAAAGGTTTTAATTTTCGGCCATGCAATTAACTAAGGCGGCCGAAAAGTGATATCTGGAAACTGGAAACCTATTCTCGGCCAGTCGAAAAAATAATGTAAATAAAATATTTAAAAAGTGGTTGATCATATTTTGCAGATTATATTTTTGTTTTTAAAATCTTTCGTTATTTCTCTAAACCATTGTATTTGTTCACATATAACGTTTTGATTGTTTAACAGCGGCCGAAAACCAGTTCTACAAAAATGGGTTTTCGGCCATTTTTAAACAGGTGGCCGAAAATTGGCTAATTTTATTTTAGTTTTCGGCAAGTTTCACAGGATTCCTAACGTAATTTATACTTTGAAATATTATTAAAACAGGCAAAAATGTCTAGTTATTGTTCTAAAAATTTTGTTTGAGTTTCAAAGAAGTGCTTAGTTAAAAATGAATTATACACATGAGGATTCATTTTATCAATAAAAATTTAAAAATATGTCCAAATTAATATTGTGAAATACGTTTACTTATACAAATTATAGGATAATCAAATAAACTCGTTAATTTAATATAGGTACCATCGTTTTGTTACTCAATAAGTAACTTTATTGCTGCACATTAAAGGTCATTTTGTAAATTATAGGAAAGTGGCCGAAAACTAGCTTGTGTAACGGCCGAAAACCGGAGCAGGTGGCCGACAACTGGCATTTTAGCAACTTTCAGTTATTTATTTTTTTACGGTCTGATAAATAATTTTTTACAAGTAGAATATGTCAAATTACAAAACTACATTATCTGCCAAGTTATAAAAAAAATAAGCGATTTACCTGCGGGTAAAGATTCATTTATTTTTTTAGACTCAAAGCGTAGCACTCGCTTAAATGGCCGAAAACCGGCTAAGTGACCCTATCTCTTATATAGATTATACCACTGACAAATGGTTTCCATCATGGAGCACATTAAACTTCCAAAGCATTAGCATAGCGGCGTGTCATTGTTGCTCGTATGTGGAACACAGAGTATATAATATGCTATTTAAATAACGGCGTTTAGCAGTCATGGTTTTGGGCATCTTTTGCACCTTCAAGCACTTTCTTTCTAATTACCGGAATGTCCAGTCGGGTCATTAAGTCTATTTCCCTGAAAGTCTATTCTCCGAATATCCCTTTCACTTAATGTCATTTTCCCGGAATGTCTCTTTCCTTTAATGTCGTCTTCCCGGAAAGTCTATCTCCCAAAAGAAACTTTTTACAGAAAAACGTTAAAAAAACTGACTTCCACACCACAGAATACCATATAGTAATCCCTACTGAAGGTTCACTTAGCGACATAATTCAAATAAATAACAATATTTTTATTTTGTTAAAATGTTGTGCCCGGAATGCATTAAAAAAATATATACATTTTATAGTTTATACAAGTGTAGTAGAGAAGTAAAGAGCCTCTTAAACAAAGGCCCTATTGCGCCACCCACACGGTGACCTTTGTTTGTAGTCCAAATCTTTCGCTAAGTGCAGGCAGTGAAGACTCGGATGGCAGTTAAAAGCGTGCTATAAAAACAGAGACTGACTCCAGTCTGTTTGCACTAACCTTGTCTTAGGCTTTTCGTAGTTAAGAAAGACCTAAACTAACAGCTAGAGCTTAAAAAAATAATTGGTTTTCACTAACAGTCTAAATGGGCTCATAAAGGTAGGCAGAAACTAAGCAGTTTAAAAAAGTTACTAGCAAACAAAATTTTCACCAAATCTCACCTAAATACTTTAGGCATCAATTTAAGCGATTCTTAAATTTAATGCAAACGGGTGATAGTCTTGTGGGAAAAATGATTTTATATACCTATTCTGTGGCTTCCAGAAGCAATAACATTGATCAACAATGTGTGTATGGAACTTTACTGTACCATTTTTCTGTTTATGAGAAACTGTCTTTTTGAGAATCTGTCCATTCAACTTGTTTGTCTAGCACTGGACTACAAAGGTCAAAGGACTAAGGTGTATACCGAGCCATCATTGCCTACATGACGGCAGTATTATTTACACAACCCTCACCAACGTTATTTGCCTTGTTACGTCACTTTCCAATAGCTTTGTCTCCCTTTTTCTCCTGTTTTCTGTCAACCGGTTTTGGCTAACCATAGAAAACTTTATCTGGCTTTGCTATATTGTTTTCTTATGTTTTTTATATAACTAGTTCCATTAAAATTCCACATCACGGTTTTTTTTTGTGGTCGGGCTTAAACAAAGACGTTGGTAAGCCGCCCAGGGCTTAAGTAATTTTGAGTAAATTAGGGAATATTTCGATCTTGGCTTGGATACCGACTTTAAAATCAATAAGTAATATTTATAATAAACTAGAAAGCATAGAAATAAAAGAAGCACGAATAAACCCATTTATTAAGATATCAACGAAATACTCGAAACGCGTTTATATTTCACTTAATTAACTCCTTTGAACATTCTAATCTAATAAAGTTTAACAAAGTCGAAATTCCTTGATCCTCGCCATATAACATTAATTAGTGTAAAAGCGACAGGAAGTAAATATTTATGCTACAATCATATCAAAGGGCTGTTACGTAACACTTTGACAGAAGCTCGTATTATATCTAGAAATCATGACCTTGTACCTTGTCGTCGTTTGAAGATATTTCAGTACAAATGAATTTACAACACGACATAGCGTAAAATTTCATTCTATTTAAAATCTTTGGAAAACGACGCATGAAAAGGTAGCGCGACACAAAAGTCTAAGAATATAAGTTTAAAATATTTCGCATTTTGAGTACTCATAAAAATATACCTACTCCATCCATATTATGTATTATCAACTGTTATTTATTACTACCATGTTTTTAGCAAGCTTACCACGCTGGCCCAGTGCAGGTTGGTCAACTAAACACACAACATTTACTTTGCAGATGTGTGCAGATTTTTTACAATGTTTTTCTTATTACGTTAAATTTTGAAGGGAAACCAGAGCAGAGTAGAGTCAGAGGAACTTTTTTTTTATGAGCGGTTGACGAGTATAAACGATTACGTTGACGAGTATAAACTATTACGTTGACGTGGATAAACTATTATGTTGACGAGTATAAACTATTACGTTGACGAGTATAAACTATTACGTTGACGAGTATAAACGAGTACGTTGACGAGTATAAACAAAACGAGTCCGTTGACAAGTACGTTGTCTTCACAACCATAAGAAATTCCCTCTAATATGGTTGAGCCCGGCGATGGCTGTCCCATACGTCAAACCCGTGAACGTGGTGCTGCTTGGGGGGACTGGTCTGCTCTAGTCGATTGCCGATTGTTTTATTGTTTATATAGTTTAGTTTTTCTACTTAGACTGGTTGCCTTCCTTTAATTACATATATCGTCTTCGTCGTCTCTTTGTTATATTAATCAAATTGTATAAAATAATAATTACCTATGTAAAAATATTTTGAAAAGATGCAACGCCTGTGGAGTTTCTTCCGGCGGGTTCTTCTCCACAGAAGACAGCCAAATTGTGAACCCGCCTCGACGTCGAAAAATGATTTTGTGAAGTCTTACTTCGAATAAACACTATTTGACTTTGACTTTGACTTTGAACGTCGAATAAACCATACGAATACAAACATCAAAAACACATTGATACGTGTCGAAGCTTGAACCCGCACCTTCCGATCCGAATGATAAAGATACCTGCACACGCTTGCAAAGAAATGTAATAAGTGTGAAGCACTGGACCAATGTGGTCGACAGAGACCATTCAACCTAATTCAAAGTAGTCTTGCAGCCATTAGGCAGACGGTGTGCCTAAAGTTTACGGAGCTCCGTAAACATTCAGCGTCATTCTGCGCAACGCGCGCAGTGATTGGTCGTGTCACCAACTAGTATCCTCGGGACTACTATTTGGTATTCTGTGCCTCTAGTTAGGCAGTATTTAATAAGAGTGTCAGACAGCTGACACTACGATTGAAAGACGCGGAGCTCCGCAAACTTTAGTTTAGGCACACCCACGCCCACATGCCGCTTCCTCGTGGCAACGATAAATATGGTGCTTTTTTGTTTGCAGAGCGTGGTATTCCGCGTGCAGCGTCACCCGTACGTACTCGACTTCGAGCAGTGCGTTTCGTTCGACGCGTTCAGCTCGGCGCGCCAGGAGGTGCTATACAACGTGTTCTGTTTGTGCGCAATGTACTTCGTGCCTCTAGTCGTCATCACCGTCTGCTATGTGTGCATCTTCTGCGAGATCCGGACCAGCAGCAGAGAGCTTGACGGTAAGTGGGCTACAATCATGATATCTACCTAGTGCGTTTCGTTCGACGCATTTTTTTAAATTGACCTATCCTTGTGTCAAAAATGTACGACCATTCAAGCTTCACCGGACTTGCGGGGGAGCGGAAGACTCTACCCCAAAAAAAAGTCATATACCAACGCGTCTAGGGGCGGCTCGAGAGAGCCTCGGACCACGGCCTAGCGCGTTGATACTGAAAAACATCGTGAAGAAGACTATGCCTGAGGGGCTCCGTCTCTGATTATCAATTTTGATTTTGGTTATGGCCGCGCCCCCGCCGGTGGGTACGGGCGTTGTCAGCTCGTTGCGACAGGAGGTGTTATACAACGTGTTCTGTTTGTGTGCGATGTACTTCGTGCCTCTCGTCGTCATCACCGTCTGCTATGTGTGCATCTTCTGCGAGATCCGGACCAGCAGCAGAGAGCTGGACGGTAAGTGGGCTAGGTACAATAATGATATCTACCTAGTGCGTTTCGTTCAACGCATTCTTTTTTTTTTAATTGACTCATGCTTGTGTCGAAAAAGTACGACGGATTAAGCTTCACCGGACTTGCGGGGGAGCGGAAAACTCTACCCCAAAAAAAAGTCATATACCAACGCGTCTAGGGGCGGCTCGAGAGAGCCTCGGACCACGGCCTAGCGCGTTGATACTGAAAAACATCGTGAAGAAGACGACGCCTGAGGGGCTCCGTCTCTGATTATCAATTTTGATTTTGGTTATGGCCGCGCCCCCGCCGGTGGGTACGGCCGTTGTCAGCTCGTTGCGACAGAAGGTGTTATACAACGTGTTCTGTTTGTGTGCGATGTACTTCGTGCCTCTCGTCGTCATCACCGTCTGCTATGTGTGCATCTTCTGCGAGATCCGGACCAGCAGCAGAGAGCTTGATGATAAGTGGGCTACAATAATGACATCTACCTAGTGCGTTCCGTTCGACGCATTCAGTTCGGTGCGCCAGGAGGTGCTATACAATGTGTTCTGCTGTGTTGTTAGAGATGTCACAGCTCGAGGCTTTTAAGTCCTTTAACGAAGACTCGCCTCGACTCAAGGGTTCACGACTCAATCGAGTCGTGTAAACCCTGAGCCTTGAACCTTTTTTTGTAAACGACTCGCAACTCTAGGTTTAATTTTAGACTCGAGTCGCTTTAAAAAGACTCAACGACTCAAAAGCCTCAAACCTTTTCTTAAACGACTCGGCTCGAGTCTAGTCGCGAGTCGTGTCGTGAGGCGTATGAGGCATATGAGGCGTTTGAGGCGTATAACAGATCAGAAATCTAATGTAAGCCGTAATTAGCCGTATGAAGGCAAAATGTGAATTAAGTGTTGTTGTTTTGTGGGTAAGTGTTTTGTATAAGTAAATTGAACACACTTTTATTGTTCAGTTCAGTGTGTCTGTAAAATATAATGTGACTTTCGATACGATTATTGATTATTATTTTATGGTGCAAAAAGAAATAAAAAGAAAGTGTCGTCAATAAATATGTAATTACCAAACAAATACGTTTTTTTATTTAATCTTTTCTTAAAAGACTCGGGTTCTTAAACGACTCGAGTTCTTTGCTTAAAAGGCTCGGTTCCGAGCTCTGAGTCTTTTAGCAAAGAGCTCGAGTCGTTTATTTCGAGTCGAGTCGTCAAAGTTGAGGCGAGTCGTATAAACACTGTTTAAAAGCCTCGAGCTGTGGCATCTCTATGTGTTGTCGTCATCATCACCGTCTGCTATGTGTGCATCTTCTGCGAGATCCAGACCTGCAGCAGGAAGTTGGATGGTACGGGAATTTATTTACTGGCTAACTAATCAACCGCAAGACCTCTCAACTTTTGCTTCACTGTTAAACGGAAAGTCCTAGAAATAATTATCAAACAATTTGCTGCAGTTTGTGCGTTAACTGGAACTAAACTAATTAACTAACAACCTAGTTCAGTGAAATTTATCTGGATATTTCATCGCTTTACTGCACCAACGTGCAAAATACCTTTTGGTTTGTTAACTATACATTTATTACAAAACAATGACAGGTTGAGTTTAACCACAGATAATACTAGTTTTTGTTTAACAAAGGCACAGACTAATTTTAGTTTAGCAAGCTTTGACGTCGGTAAATGATTTGTAAAATCTTACTTCGAATAAAAACTTTGATTTGAATTTGATTTGACAAGGGTTTCAGGATTTTGTACTTTTGAAATTTCGAACTTTCGGACTTTTAAATTTTGCTATTTTTAAGTTTCCCTATATACCGGACTTTGACATTTCGACCTTTCGGTATTTTGAAGTTCAGCGTTTTAACAATCGCACTGGTGACCGCTTTTCTAAGTACCCAGTTGTTTTCCAAGCAATGTAACGTCCACTTGCTGAAATCAGGCCACTTTTTTAAAAGGTCGTAGTTGCCATATTCCTCACGATTAAGACACACAGAAGAAAGAGATTAATAAATGTGGATGAAGCGGAAGAAGTAATAGTATGTCTAGAACGTAGCAAGTCAAAGGAAGTGGTCTCTGCCTATAAGAAAGACGCGTGACTGTATGCACATAGGCCGGGAGATGATGACAGAAATTTTTAGGTCATTTGTTACAGTATGGCGGTTTTACAGGGGTCTTAGTACGCAGTGACAAAAAGAAAAATAATGGTCATAGCGCTGGTACTGGCGGCCCAATCGCGAAAAAAAAAATGCAGATTTTCGGCGGTATGGCGACCATTTGGAACCGTCCGAAAAGTATGGCATGGTGATTTTCGTAAATGGCTGCACGAAGATGATCAAACTGTGCAAAAACTACCCTGGTACAAATGGTTGAATATTTAATTTATTAACGCATTCGCGTCGGTATGGCGGGCTGTAAGTCACACCGGAGAAGTATGGCATGACACTGTCATCTAGTTATTTTTACGGGCTATCAGAAAATACTAAAATTTTTGTGGTAGGTACAAATCGTTTGACTTTCGTAATTTATCCGACTAGTTCACTAACGCCCACGCGATTGGGCCGCCAGTACCAGCGCTATGACCATCATTTTTCTTTTTGTCATTGCGTACTAAGACACCTGTAAAACCGCCATACTGTAACAAATGACCTAAAAATTTCTGTCATCATCTCCCGGCCTAACAGGAGAACGTTGTTGTCTTCATTATAGGTAATAACTAGCGACCCGCCCCGACACCGCACGGGAAAATGGTTATTGTGGGTTATTCTTGAGTATATTATGCATGTATTATAGATATAAACCTTCCTCTTGAATCCCTCTATCTATTAAAAAAACCGCATCAAAATCCGTTGCGTAGTTTTAAAGATTTAAGCGTACAAAGGGAGGGACATAGGGAGGGACATAGGGACAGAGAAAGCGACTTTGTTTTATACTATGTAGTGATGATAGTGATATCCACAAGAAGAGATGGTATGGTCTATCTAAACCTAAAACGTGGAGAGAAAATCTATGAAGCTGCTGTAATCTACAATGAAAACTAGATCCAGTGTACTTCATTGAATACTTTTATCTTATAATGAACTAACTTTCCACCGCGGCTCCGCCCGCGTTAACAGTTTTTCCCGTGGGAATTATGCATTTCCCGCGGTAAAAGGTAGCCTATGTTACTCAGGGTGAATGTAGCTTTCAAGTAGTGAAATAATTTTTGAAATCGGCACATTAGTTTTGGAGTTTATTCGTTACTTGCTTTCCGCCCAACGGCTCCGATCGCGTAAACAGCTTTTCCCGTAGGAATGAGGTATTTTCCCGCAGTAGAAAGTAAGCTATGTGTTAATCCAGGGTGTCAGCTAAATCTATACCAATTTTTATTAAAATCGCTACCGCCGTTTAGACGTGAAAAAGTAACAAAAATGCACACTCACACACACACACCCTCATTAACACACACACACACACACACACACACACACACACACACACACACAAAAATACAAATCTTTCCTCTTTATAATATTAGTATGATGAATAGGTAACGTCCTGCCTGAGGACAAATCCAAATTTCAATCAAATATCTCATTTTCAATGCAAATACACAAATAAATTGACGATTGCCGCCGGCAGCGCTTGCCCCACACTTATTTATTGCAAATATTAATTGCAATATTGCCTGAGAAAATTGAAACCCAACATTTCTATTTCATTTTCCACTAGCTTTGCGCTCCACGCTAACAGTTTTTCCCGCGGTAAAAGGTAGCCTATTATTCTGATGTATAAACTATTTTATTGTAGGTACAGTTACATTAAAATAAATTAATCAGTTTTTGCGTGAAAGAGTAACAACAAACATCCATCCATCCATCCATCAATCCTCACAAACTTTCGCGACGGCACACGACCTCAAAGCGAACTGTGGACTCGAATTAGAATCTATTCTAAACGACACTGCGAGCGCCTTTGTTCCTTTCAGGTAACAATGCCCGTACCCGCCGGCGGGGGCGCGGCCAAAATCAAAATCAAAACTAGTAATCAGAGACGGAGCCCTTCAGGCGTCGTCTCCTTCACGATGTTTTTCCGTATCAACGTGCTAGGGGTCCGAGGCTCCCTCGAGCCGCCCCTAGACGCGTTTACATGACTACTTTGGGGTAGAGTCATCGACCTTCATGTCGATTCCGAACTCCCTACCGGTAGAGGCTTCATGAAAGAAGCATCCAAACGCTACTTTGATGAAGGCTCTTCCCATCCCAATCCCTATGTAGAGTCTTCCGCTCGCCCGCAAGTCCGATGAAAGCGTCATACTATTTCGACTCAAGAAAAGGTCTAAAGGTGAAGCTGGTTGTACAATCTCTGGGCGGGTTTTAATGAAACTTTACAATAATATAGCTCTCTCATACATCAGTATAACACATAGGCTACTTTTTACCGCGGGAAAATACTTCTTTCCCACGAGAAAACCTGTTAACGCAGGCGGAGCCGCAGGGCGGAAAGCTAGTTTAAAGTAAAATAGGCTATTTGACAATGCGAAAAATAAAGTGTTAATTACTGTAATCAGTATGTAATGTAAGTTTAAAAATGGATATTTACTATGGGAAGTTGAAAATAATAATTAATTTATGTAAAAATCCGTAAATAAAAATGTTTTTTTTTTGGCGTTTGTCACGTGACTCAAAACGCTCCTGTTTGGTCGGGTATAGGACATTTATGTCACTAGCCAGTAAAAATCGTTTTCTACTTAAGCAACTTGCAGTAGTAGTACTGGCTAGTGACGTCACCGATGCCATTGCGACGCCATATTGTCAAAGTAGCGTTTTGGCGCGCTACTTAAATATTGTATTTTTATTTTGATATTTTTCAAAAAATATGTACCAGAATTAAAAAATACAACTATTACTGGGATCCACAAACTCTACTGAATAATAAAATAAATATTTTAAAAACCAGTCAAATAGCCTATTTCTGAATACATTTTATAAGATTGTCCTCATCCATCATGCGAAGTAACAATGTATTTAATGAAAATTGTTCAAATATTTAATATTAAAACTTTATGTTGGTAACTTTAAGGTCGAAAAAGGCATATTTCAGAAACAGGTGTTTAATTACTTCCGAGCAACCCTTAGAAGTAAAATAAACTTCGGCCTTCCTCAAATAAGAAGGTTTCTTGTTATTAGCATAATTTTACCCTCATTAGTTCATATCTCAAACTGCGTCTTGAAAAAAAAAGGTTTTTTCAAGACGCAGGAAAGAAGATTTTTTGTCATTATGCGGTTTTGCCATTCTGCGCCTTTGACATTGTGCGCCTTTGGCATTATGCGCTTTTGACATTCTGCGCTTTTGACCTTTTGCGCCTACTTGTCATTTTGCTCTTTTGACATTTTGCTCCGAAACGGTCGGAACTGACGGGAAGCAAAAATATCTCAGTATCAAACTAAGCGGCTCCCACCTCTCTGGTATCAAACATGAGGTGTTGACAGGATCGGGTTGCCATAAATTATCTATGTCGTAGCCAAGTGGTTAAAATAGCCGTTCAATCAAACAGCTAGCCCTTTGACTGAACATCGCCATTCAATCACACGGCTGTACGTCGCTTAGCCGACTTGTTGACTGCAACGTTCAACACTACAGCTTGACGACGCTTAGCCAATTGGTTAAATGGCAAATTAACTAGGGTGACCAATAGTTTAGCATGTGATTTGAAAAAATAGGAAATCTTTTTGTAATTTCCTGGGAGATTTTTTTTTTATTAAGTTTAAGGACGGTTTAAGAGGTGACCAAAAGTTTGAACAAATTAGTAAACATGAAAAACAAATTAATAATCGTAATATTCTTTATTGTTGCATGTTGGGCAGAGCGATACAAAAAATTTAACAGCTTTTTTTGCTATATAAAACTGACTCTTAATATTATACACCATCTTGTCTCTGCCTCCATGTCCATAATCTTTATGAATAGTATTTAGCATGGTGAAATACTCTTTTCGGGGTACAATGCGTATCACAGGATCATCAGTACTCTTTCTTTTTAAAATAAGATATTCTTTACTGCCAATTGTCATTAAATCGTATTTTGATATCCAATAATAAGACATAGAAGTCCTGCATTCCGTGTTAGTCATAGACACCCTAGCGTTCTTTAATAACTTCAAATACCTTGGTGATGCATTTCATAATCCTGTGATTTCTCTTCGTATAACTTTTAAAACTTTAATTCACTCTTATCACTCATATGTGCCTCCATAATTTCTGGCTCTTCAACACTAGTAACGTACCTATATTTACTACTTTCTTTCCGAAAAATATCTTGAAACAATCAAAAACACAGGTAAGTTGACGCCATATTGAAAACAAAACACACCTAGCGCCGTCGCGGTGGTAAGCTGAACTAATTCAATTAAAAGGCGGCTTTTGAGTCAGCTGTAATGTTGAACGTTTTGAGCGCCTCAAATATTCAATTAAGAAGCTAGATGTGTGATTTAATGGCGATGTTCAGTCAAAGGGCTAGCTGTTTGATTGAACGGCTATTTTAACCAGTTGGCTACGACATCTATACTACATCGAAGCGAGGTTTTCCAACCTCTTTGATACTATCCAAAATAAAATTCTTTCTTCCTCTAAGGTTTTATTATACTTAGCTTACCTACCTATATACACTGTGTAAGTGTTCCCTTCAGGTAAACAATGCCCGTATATTTAGTTCTCTCATGTTAATTTTGACTATGGGTCACTGGCAACACTTCGCAGGTCGCAGGTCGCAGGTCGCAGGTAGCGCCGCGCGTCGCGCGAAGCTGTGGCCAGGCCCTAAGGCCTGTTGACCCTGATTGGAGACGTATATGAGCTGTTAATAATGATGACTTATTCATGCTTCCGTTAGCTGCTGCTGTGAGAGGCGTGTTCGTCACGAAGACGCGTGGCGTAGTGCGGCGCGTGCGGCGTCCTATACATTTATTAGATTAAATTATAATCGAAGCGAAAAATTAAGATCATTGAGCTTGGGCAGGGACTTGAACCCGCACGGAGGCTTGGTGGTACAATTGGAAGTACGCCTGTACGGCCCGGATAGCCCAGGAGGTGCGGGTTCAAGTCCCTGCCCAAGCTCAATGATCTTAATTTTTCGCTTCGATTATAATTTAATAGTATATACTAACAGGCGTCACCTGTTGATAAATCAATGAACTATCAATGAACTATGAACTATTAGATTGTCCGCGCGTCTCAAACAGTATGAGACGCCACACGCGCCGCGCGACGCCCCGCGTCTCCGTAAACGAGGCCTTAGGATAATACAAAATTATGCGACCCTGTGGAGTTTGTTCCGCGGGTTGTTCTCCACAGCAGCTCACCCATTGCGCAAACCTGCTTGTTTTGTTTAAACTGTTAAAGATTTTTTTATGCGTCCACTGCGTAACTTCTTTACAATCAAGTCACGCTAAGAAAAGAAGTGATATTTGACAGTTATCGTTTTCTTATATTATCGTCGTCGTTCCGAATTCAAAACCTCCTATGTGACAATCTGCGAGAAAATCAGATTTTATTCTGATATCGAAGAAAATTGCGCCTTTTATGTTTCTCGAAAACTCTCATTCAGTTATCATTTTAAATGATAACGGTATATGCGTCGAAAAAATCTCTTATGTGCAGATGGTCAGCTAAGACATCCTATGTGCACAGTTACCAATATAACACAATGACATGTTACATCAACGTAAAACTTTTTTTTTATTTTCAACCATATCGAATTTCCGCCACATAGGATATTTGAAAGTCGCAACGACGATATTATAATTTTGTATAAATTTGACAGCTGTCAAATCTCGCTTCTTTTAGTAGTGGCACGATTAATAGCCCATCTACAGCCCATTGAGCTGGGTACAAAGTATGTACATGCAGGTCACATGTCCACTGCCCAGACCAGTCAATGATTACAATAATGATAAATATAATAAATACATTTATACAATACTCCTAAGTCGGTCTTAACGGAGATGAGTCAATTTCAACAGGTCTCCTAAAATCTTCTTTCCCGTGGTTTTTTTAACTTAAGGTTTATTTTTAAAAAAGTCTGCGTTTATTAAAGCTTTTGAAAATGTATGTATTCTTGCTAAATATCTAACAGATAACTTAAAAAACTAACGAGATACATAAGATCGAAAATTTCGTGCCACGGCGATGAAACATGCGTGCACAGCAATGAAACAAGTGTCCACGGTAATTAAAGAACTGTGCTCCAACAGATGTTTTCTTTGCCTAATCATAACATGGCGATGAAAACGTAAAACACGGAAATGAAATATTTGGCCACGGCAATTAAACATGGCATGGCAATGAATTTTTTTTCATTTCCGTGTCTTTTTTTTTTCATTGCCATAGCAAATTTAGGCCACGGAAACCATGGAAATGAAAGCATGGAGATGAAAATCAGGGCAAAAATTGTAAATAACAAAAAATCTATTAATTATTCAAAGTAATAAATACTTCAAAAATAACCATAAAAGAATTGTCGTTCTATTGAATGCTTAATCAAGAAGATAAACTTATTCAAATAGAAGTTACCTATGCACGGCGATGAAAGAAAAAATGTCCAGTAACAAAAAAATTGTATACTTAAATTTATAGCGCAAAAACGCAGGCACGTGTGGCCGTTCTTCCACGTCGAGCACTTAGGCGGCACTCATACGCAACGTTTATCACACCAGTGGGAGGACGCAAGGTGTTAGATAAAACAATATCCTTAAACATGATTAGGACACGGCAATGAAAGGTAGTTCTGGGACAAATGAATTTTGATTAACCATTCGTTGTATTGTTTATATATTTTAATAAATGTATTACGTAACAATACTTTAACTATTCACGTATCAAATAAAATTAGGTTTTAATGTAAACAACCCATAGTTTTTTAACAATGAGGTATAATACACAACAAGGTGAGGTGTGGACAAACACGGTAATGAAAGATTTCGAGGTCTAATTATTTTTTTTAGAGTATCTATTAATCCTATTAGTAAAATATTTAGTGCTACGCATAGATTACTATTTCACCTAACCAGAAAAAAATATTAGAACATTATAGCTATATTTTTTAATAGCGATTTCATCAATGCCGCGCAATTTTTGGTCCCGGGAAATTCACCCAGATAAAACAATTGTTTTATCAATTTATCATATGTAATATAACGTAACAACATTATCAATTAGATTAGATGCTGATAGAACGATAGAAATAATAAGTAGATTAGGCACTTAGTAATTCAATAGGGAATACGCACTTTAAAAAAATATATATTATGAATTTTAATCAACATTCATATCATAACTGAATATGAAATTATTTTCCAAAAATACAAATTATTATACGAGTTATATTGATTTAAAGTTGTAGGATAGAAAGAAAGATCCGTCATGTACAATGACGTCACTGTACAATTGTACATGTCTGCCATATTAGTCGTATTTTGATACAAAAATTGTTTTGCAGAAAGAGAGATAGATTAGCTTAATTATATTTTATATCTCAGTAGTTAATCAGTCGATTTTGTCACTGTTTTCACTGTTATTATAAATGTTCTGTGGTTATTATTATAATTTGAGACATTTTTGGTAAATGTGCCTATTCAGTTTTTTTTGTGCAGTTCGGTCACATTCAAAAGTAGTGTCATCATAACATAACGTGAACTAACTATATTATAGGCAGAAGAAACGAAAAGAAAAAACATTTCACGGTACGTAAAAATATGGAAAACTTTTAATAATATTCAACAAAAACAAAAAATCTTGTTCAGAGATACTATTGGAATAAGCACTTACAATTAAATATGAATTGGCAGGAAGAGATCCTCTGAAATGAACTGCTACTTACGTTTTTTTGTGTAATTTAAAGTAGGTATCTATATAAACACTAAATTGAACGTTGTAGAAAACCCTCGCCACAACCACAAGAACGCAAACACGATGCCTTTGCTGTAATAAAATATGATGAGTGTTGTTGGGTATTCTGCATACTGCAGGTCAGGAATTAGGTACTCCAGCATCAGTTGAAGTAACAGGATATCAATTTTTGAATCGATTACAGCCGTAAATTAACTGAGAGTTCTTCTTCAACTTGAAAAGAACCTTGACTTCTTGAAACATATCTTAGAATAATAATATAATAATAATAATATGTGGGACATCTCACACACGGCCATCTGACCCCAAACTAGGCAGAGCCTGTACTATGGGTGTCAGACAGCTGATATACATAAATATATAAATATACAACATCCAGACACAAGGCAAACACAAGTGCTCATCACACGAATGTTTGCCCTGTGCGGGATTCGAACCCGCGATCTTGTGCTTCGTAGGCAGACGTACTACCAATTAAGCTACGAGGCCATCGCTCCTCACTTAATAGTCACCTTTGAAATAAAAAAAATGGTTTCATCCAATCGGTTGCTACGATGCCCTGAATAATTATTCCAAAACGCGCTTTTTTTCCATCTCACTGCTACGATGCGAAAAATAGACATAGACATAGACATAGATTTTAAGACAGAGAGATCCACATGTGAAACTTGCAATTATGTATGAAATCCGTCATTGTATACAATTCCTAGGAAATGTATACAATGCCTAAATTCGCCCGGAAATGTATGAAATAAATTAAATTTGACACATTTCCTAGGAAATGTATATGTTACAGGAAATGTATACATTTCCTAGGAATTGTATACAATTCCTAGGAAATGTATATGTTACAGGAATTGTATACAATTCCTAGGAAATGTATACAATTCCGGAGCTCATTAGGAAATGTATGAAATAATGTTTCAAAGATGATTTAATTCACACATATCCTAGGAAATGTATGAATTTCCTAGGAATTGTACAAAATTCCGAACTTGTACTAGGAAATGTATAAAACTAATGCTTTCTGTAAATAAAATGAACAAATTTCGCTGTTAAACTGAGAATACCTGTTAAATTGATAATTAGAATGTTTTCCCAATGCTCTTGTTGAAGTAATGCAAGAATCATACGGTAAAATATAATATCTTTGTAAGGCTTTTTGTTAATTAAACTTTAAAAATCAGTTACTTATTATTTTTTACAGCGTATCTAGCACGTAAACTATAAATAAAGCTAGTAAAGCTCGAACTTTAATTTGATAGGTATACAGTCTATCGTTTAAGTAAATAATACGCCACAATGTAAAAGTAAAGAACCAACGTGGTTCTAATTTTTATAACAGACAACCACCAGACGTAAATGAAAATCAAATAAAAATAGTCTTTATGCTTCATCCAATACCACGCAACACCATCCAGCGGAGTTTGGCGGCGCCTACGGGATTCAGTGAGTGGAAGGATATCGGGCGGGGAACTTATTTTGGTGCGGGGAAGTAAATATCCCTTCTGTACGAGTAGTACTATTATATACTTGTAGTGTAATAGCCTTTACTCGCCCCGCTTTCCTCGCTTACCCACTGACATCTTGAATGTATTACATTTCCGATTGTCATTTAGGAAATGTATACATTTCCTAGGAAATGTGTCTAATATTATTCATTTCACACATTTCCGGGCGACTTTAGGCATTGTATACATTTCCTAGGAATTGTATACAATGACGGATTTCATACATTTCCGTTAACATATACATTTCTTAGATGGCAATCGGAAATGTAATGCATTCAAGATGTCAATGGGTAAGCGGGGAAAGCGGAGCAAGGGGAGGCTGTTACAACAGAAGTGTATAATAGTACTACTCGTACAGAACGGATATTTACCTTCCCGCACCAAAATAAGTTTCCCGCCCGATATCCCTCCACTCACTACATCCCGTAGGCGCCGCCAAACTCCGCCGGATGGTGTTGCATGGTATTCGATGAAGCATAAAGACTATTTTTCTTTGATTTTCATTTACGTCTGGTGGTTGTCTGTTACAAAAATTAGAACCACGTTGGTTCTTTGGAGTGAGCAAACATTCAGTGCCTATATACCAGCCATAAATAAGAATAAATAATTCAATTTTAGCAAGCCCTAATAATTTTATATTTATGCTATCTGGGTGGCTTTATTGACATAGTTACATAGTTAAAAAGGCTTTTGTTTTTACATTATGGCGTATTATTTACTTATACGATAGACTGTTTACTTATCTATAGTTTATATTTCAATAAAGACATATTGTATTGTATTGTATTGTATTATTATCAAATTAAAGTCTGAGCTTCACAAGCATTATTTATAGTTTATATGCTAGATACGTTGTAAAAAATAATTAATAGCTGATTTTTAATGTTTAATGAACAAAAAGCCTTACAAAGATATTATATTTTACCGTATGACTGTTGCATTATTCGAACGAGAGCCTTGGGAAAATATTGTAACTGTCAGTTTCACAATGATTCTCAGTTTAACAGCGAGCTTAGTTCAATTTATTCACAGAAAGTATTAGTTTCATACATTTCCTAGTACAAGTTCGGAATTTTATACAATTCCTAGGAATTTCATACATTTCCTAGGATATGTTTGAATTAAATAATCTTTGAAACATTATTTCATACATTTCCTAACGAGCTCCGGAATTGTATACATTTCCTAGGAATTGTATACAATTCCTGGATTTCATACATTTCCTGTAACATATATAAATCTCTCGTTTGTGACGTGTTTTTTTATGGTCCTCTTAAAGTTACGGACAAGTTAAAAAAAATAAAGATGAATAAATCGCATCGCATGTATTGAAAATTGACAATTCGATTGACATCTTGTTACGTTTGATCTCGTGGTATGAATTTTATCCGGAGTTTGTCGATAGGTTGGATGACGAAGGTCCGTGACTCCAATCTGACCTGCGCAGGCGCATCCTCGGGCAGTTCCAGCCGATACTTCCGCAGCACCGTCATCAGACCTGGGATCATCTGCATCTTCGCCACACGTTTACCTGGAGAATTCAAAATGGGATGGGGTGCATTCAGATCCGCATTGAAATTCAAACGCACGTCATAATTAAAATAATTCTTTTTTAAAAAGAAATCTCTCTCTCTCGCTAGAATATCTCTTTCTCTTGAAAAGAGAAATTTGTTAAGGACCCTGGAAAACAGAAGAAGAAAATTGTTGGGACATCTGATACGACATTACAACTTCTTTAGAGCAATAATGGAAGGGAAGATAGATGGCAGGAGAGGACGTGGAAGACCAAGACGCACATTTTTAGACCAAGTAAAGGAAAAAGTTGAAGTCGTGTCGTACCAGGAAGTCAAGGAACTGGCTATGGATAGAGAGAGGTGGCAATTACTCCACGGACAAGAGCCCTGCTCTTAAATATTAATAATAGTGGCTTAAGGGCCCAAAAGGTATCCCGCCACACCTAGTAGTATTACAAAGTATATTTTTTATGTTAGATGAACTTATATGTTAAAGCTGGAACGTTTGTAATAAGGCCGCTTGCTCGTGGTCGGAAAGTTTGGTCATAATCTCTCACTTGGTCGGCGGATTGACTGTCGCGGTTGTTACAAATGAAAGGTGCTAATTATTTTTTCAGAATGTAAAAAAATGCACTATTAACTATAGAATTAGTAGAAAGTAAGTAGTCCTTACCTAAGCATATCCTAGGTCCCTCACCGAAAGGCATGTATGTATATTGCTTGATATCAGCCTTGTTTTTAGACAGGAACCTCTCAGGCTTATACTCCTCAGGATCAGGGAAATATTCCGGGTTGTGATGCAAATAATAAATAGGAAGGTGGATACGAAGACCTGGCTCCAGCTTCAAGCCTGATGGCATCTCATAAGGCTCCACAACCTCTCTCGTGATTATACCCAATACGGGATACAATCGCATAGCTTCGTCAATACACGCTTCAAGGTATGGTAATTGTGACACGCAGTCGTATTCAATCTGTCCTTGTTTACTTCTTAAATATTCTATAACTTCTTCGTATGCTTTTCTCTGTACTTCTTGATCTTTTGCGAGATGATATAAAGTAAAGCTAGATGTCATTGCTGTAGTTTCAAATCCCGCACCAAAAAACACCACACATTGTGTTACCAAAAGATCATCGTCAACTTTCACACTGACCATTTCACCTTTCTTCGATTTCAATATACTTTCGGTAGTGATGTAATCTTTTTGTTTCAGATTCAATACTGCGTCCACAAAGTCATTTCTCGTAGATGGTTTGTAATTGCGCTCTTTGAACACTCCAACTATTAAATTGTTGAAAAAATCGTGAATGGTCTTCGGAAAAATTGCAAGTCCTAATCCGTAGAAAACAGCAGGATACATCCCGCGAGCGTAGGTGGCGACTCCTCTGATATTTGAATTCTCAAAAATAAGATCACCCATTTTTCTAAATGGGTTTTTGGCGACATCTTTGCCCATGGTGTTGGTTTCAACCCCAAAGCCGCAGGTGCCAATACAGTCCATGGTGTAGCGCGACATCAGGCTTCGAATGTCCAAAACTTCATTCATACCCCTTTCATAATCAAGCATACCATCAAAGGTGTCCACGCATTTCTGTATTAAGGGGAACATGTTCTTTAATTTTAAGGTAGTGAATAAAGCCGATGTGTGTTGTCGAATCGCCTTCCAACGGTCGCCATAAGTGGAAAATATATTATTTCTTGTGAGTATTTCACGATCAGTGTAATCGGCAACATCACGACTGCTGAAATAAGGGTAATCCTTAGTGGTAACCAGTTTAATCAACTCAGGATCTTTCACTAGGAGTGCAGGCTTTGTTCCATAATAAGTACCGATATAAGGTTCATTGGGGTACTGATGGCAGATATCTTGAGCTACTTTGAATCTAGGTTTCTTTAAGGTCATGTACTCCTTGTAATTTCCAAAAAACGTTACCGGTTTTGGATGCACCACGTTCCTTTCTTGCCAATAATTGAAGCTCCATTTTGAAGATATGTATAAAGTTAATAAAACTAAAATTAAAACTAGTAATAAGACAAACATAATCATGTTTACTGAATGCCTACCTACTATCTTTGTAATAGTTTTTATATGCTTAAATTTATCTGATTAGTGTTATATGTAATAAACCGCATCACATTATAAATTATAAGATATCTTTATTTATTTAAGTCGAGATAGGAAGAGTAAGATTGCCAAGTAGGTAAATTATATAAAAAATTGCGAAATTTCAGTTTAATCATCAGCCTTCATGGGCGTGTGGTCTCCGCCGGGCTACTGGCGTCCTTGGTTCGTTCGTAACATCAACCTTCATGTCCATTTTTCTTTGATTTTCATTTACGTCTGGTGGTTGTCTGTTACAAAAATTAGAACCACGTTGGTTCTTTGGAGTGAGCAAACATTCAGTGCCTATATACCAACCATAAATAAGAATAAATAGTTCAATTTTAGCAAGCCCTAATAATTTTATATTTATGCTATCTGGGTGGCTTTATTGACATAGTTACATAGTTAAAAAAGCTTTTGTTTTTACATTATGGCGTATTATTTACTTATACGATAGACTGTTTACTTATCTATAGTTTATATTTCAATAAAGACATATTGTATTGTATTGTATTGTATTATTATCAAATTAAAGTCTGAGCTTCACAAGCTTTATTTATAGTTTATATGCTAGATACGTTGTAAAAAATAATTAATAGCTGATTTTTAATGTTTAATGAACAAAAAGCCTTACAAAGATATTATATTTTACCGTATGACTGTTGCATTATTCGAACGAGAGCCTTGGGAAAATATTGTAACTGTCAGTTTCACAATGATTCTCAGTTTAACAGCGAGCTTAGTTCAATTTATTCACAGAAAGTATTAGTTTCATACATTTCCTAGTACAAGTTCGGAATTTTATACAATTCCTAGGAATTTCATACATTTCCTAGGATATGTTTGAATTAAATAATCTTTGAAACATTATTTCATACATTTCCTAACGAGCTCCGGAATTGTATACATTTCCTAGGAATTGTATACAATTCCTGGATTTCATACATTTCCTGTAACATATATAAATCTCTCGTTTGTGACGTGTTTTTTTATGGTCCTCTTAAAGTTACGGACAAGTTAAAAAAAATAAAGATGAATAAATCGCATCGCATGTATTGAAAATTGACAATTCGATTGACATCTTGTTACGTTTGATCTCGTGGTATGAATTTTATCCGGAGTTTGTCGATAGGTTGGATGACGAAGGTCCGTGACTCCAATCTGACCTGCGCAGGCGCATCCTCGGGCAGTTCCAGCCGATACTTCCGCAGCACCGTCATCAGACCTGGGATCATCTGCATCTTCGCCACACGTTTACCTGGAGAATTCAAAATGGGATGGGGTGCATTCAGATCCGCATTGAAATTCAAACGCACGTCATAATTAAAATAATTCTTTTTTAAAAAGAAATCTCTCTCTCTCGCTAGAATATCTCTTTCTCTTGAAAAGAGAAATTTGTTAAGGACCCTGGAAAACAGAAGAAGAAAATTGTTGGGACATCTGATACGACATTACAACTTCTTTAGAGCAATAATGGAAGGGAAGATAGATGGCAGGAGAGGACGTGGAAGACCAAGACGCACATTTTTAGACCAAGTAAAGGAAAAAGTTGAAGTCGTGTCGTACCAGGAAGTCAAGGAACTGGCTATGGACAGAAAGAGGTGGCAATTACTCCATGGACAAGAGCCCTGCTCTTAAATATTAATAATAGTGGCTTAAGGGCCCAAAAGGTATCCCGCCACACCTAGTAGTATTACAATAGCTATTTATGATACTAGTGCGGAAAGTATGTGATTTCCGATGAGTGTATAAGCCGACACGAGTCGGAAATCATCTTTCGCACGTACAAGATTTTACTATGCATTGTGCAAGAAAACAAACAGTTAAATATATTAAAAAGGCGTTATAAAATGGCGGGCTTCTTAAATACATGCGCGCTGAAAATATTATCTACTGCGCATGTGCAAATAGCTATAAATAAGGCAAGAGTAATAAAATGTATTCATAGTACGGCTTGCTAGCTAAAAAATATAAGGATATCGGTCCCATCTGGCAGAAAGTACGAAACTTGGCATGAATGTAGCTGTCATATATGTGCTTCAATATCGATATGGAAACACTTCGATAAATTATTGTTTCCCCCCTTTCCCCCCCCTTTTATCTCCCTCGTTCTGGTTTTTTGAATTTTATACTAAAACAGTACGTCTGAGGAGTTTACTTTTCAGAGATCAAATCATCGTCGATAAATTGCCTACAAAACGATACTACATTTTATAGTGCTAAGATTAATATATTTCTATATACAGCCATCAACGTATTATGAAATTTTAAAAACAGGCACACTTTTTTCTTCCTTACTTCATTTATAGGAAAACGACAAGAGTGGTGATAAAATGGACTAAAGAAGTCAACTACCTTATACATTAAGCTAAAAAATGACATTTACTTCATAGTCGTAAAGGCATTACTTCTAGAGTTACAGCTCACCGCGTCTGACTCAAGTACTCTTTTTTTTACCTTTTTAGAATACATCTTTCTGTTAACTTTGTTTAGCGTAGATTAGATTCAGATTTTCCAATTAGAAATAAAACAGTCCATGTACTAATCCAGGCCACAGTCTATTTACATGTAAAACTAGCTTTCTGCCTGCGGCTACGCTTGCGTTGTGTTTCGACATTTCCGTATTAATTTTTAACTATCCCACTTTTTTCCGTGATTTTAAAGTATCCAACATGTTGACCGAGTATATAAGGTACCACCATGCAAAATTTCATTTCAATCGGTCTAACAGTTTCGGAGATAAGCCCGTAGAATGTACTGCGCCGTATGAGTTACTAAAGTTTTTTAACTATCCCACGGGAACTTTTTAATTTTCTGGGATTAAAAGTATCTAAGATGTTGACCGGGATATAAGGTACCACTATACAAAATTTCATTGAAATCGGTCGAATAGTTTCGGAGATTAGCCCGTACAAACAGACAAACAGAGAAACAAAAATATTAAAAAAAAATCTGGGTATGTACTATATCGCTTCTTACATCCCCTTGAATAGGTTTATAGCATTTTTTTTCTATGTACAGATTTTATAGATTTTTTTTTGTTTTTCTTTGCACGGGCTAATCTCCGAAACTATTCAACCGATTTTAATGAAATTTTGTATAGTGGTACCTTATATCCCCGGTCAACATCTTAGATACTTTTAATCCCAGAAAATTAAAATGTTCCCGTGGGATAGTTAAAAAACTTTAGTAACTCATACGGCGCAGTATATTCTACGGGCTTATATCCGAAACTGTTAGACCGATTGAAATGAAATTTTGCATGGTGGTACCTTATATACTCGGTCAACATATTGGATACTTTAAAATCACGGAAAAAAGTGGGATAGTTAAAAATTACTACGGAAATGTCGAAACACAACGCAAGCGTAGCCGCGGGCAGAAAGCTAGTTTTACATGTAAATAGACTGTGGCCTGGATTAGTACATGGACTGTTTTATTTCTAATTGGAAAATCTGAATCTAATCTACGCTAAACAAAGTTAACAGAAAGGTGTATTCTAAAAAGGTAAAAAAAAGAGTACTTGAGTCAGACGCGGTGAGCTGTAACTCTAGAAGTAATGCCTTTACGACTATGAAATAAATGTCATTTTTTAGCTTAATGTATAAGGTAGTTGACTTCTTTAGTCCATTTTATCACCACTCTTGTCGTTTTCCTATAAATGAAGTAAGGAAGAAAAAAGTGTGCCTGTTTTTAAAATTTCATAATACGTTGATGGCTGTATATAGAAATATATTAATCTTAGCACTATAAAATGTAGTATCATTTTGTAGGTAATTTATCGACAACTATTTGGTTCTTGAAAAGTAAACTCATCAGTCCTACCGTTTTTGTAGAAAATGAAAAAAACCAAAATGAGGGAGGTAAAATGAGGGAAAAAGGGGGGGGTAATCATTTCTCAGCGTGTTTCCATATCGACATTGAAGCACATATATAAAAGCTACATGTATGCTAAGTTTCATGCTTTCTGCCAGATGGGACCGTAATTCAGGTTAACAAGCCGTACTATCAGCCACAATTTTTTTAATTTAATATTTGAACGTAATTTATCAATAAAAAATAATTTCTAAAGTAATTATACTAATTACAAACGCGTTTATTGAATTGTTATTTTAATTGTTCCCTTTATATTAGTAACAATTATTGGTAACTGAGTAATTTGTAAAAATATCTCAAAAACTAAAATGTCAGGTTGTGGCTGAATGACAGGCTGAGCAAAAAAAAAAAAAAAAACTGAAAAGTAAAAAGCACTAGTGCGGAAAAGTGCTACTTATCGCACTGTTTGGCTGCTTAGAAAACGCTCTTTTCGAGCACATGCATTGTAAAGTATATTTTTCATGTTAGATGAACTAAACTTGGATGTAAAAGCTGGAACGTTTGTAATAAGGCCGCTTGTTCATGGTCGGAAAGTTTGGTCATAATCTCTCACTTGGTCGGCGGATTGAGTGTCGCGGTTGTTACAAATGAAAGGTGCTGGTTATTTTTTCAGAATGTAAAAAAATGCACTATTTACTATAGAATTAGTAGAAAGTAAGTAGTCCTTACCTAAGCATATCCTAGGTCCCTCACCGAAAGGCATGTATGTATATTGCTTAATATCAGCCTTGTTTTTAGACAGGAACCTCTCAGGCTTATACTCCTCGGGATCAGGGAAATATTCCGGGTTGTGATGCAAGTAATAAATAGGAAGGTGGATACGAAGACCTGGCTCCAGCTTTAAGCCTGATGGCATCTCATAAGGCTCCACAACCTCTCTCGTGATTATACCCAATACGGGATACAATCGCATAGCTTCGTCAATACACGCTTCAAGGTATGGTAATTGTGACACGCATTCGTATTCAATCTGTCCTTGTTTACTTCTCAAATATTCTATAACTTCTTCGTATGCTTTTCTCTGTATTTCTTGATCTTTTGCGAGATGATATAAAGTAAAGCTAGATGTCATTGCTGTAGTTTCATACCCCGCACCAAAAAACAACGCACATTGTGTTACCAAAAGATCATCGTCAACTTTCACACTGACCATTTCACCTTTCTTCGATTTCAATATACTTTCGGTAGTGATGTAATCTTTTTCTTTCAGACTTAATACTGCGTCCACAAAGTCATTTCTTGTAGATGGTTTGTAATGGCGCTCTTTGAACACTCCAACAATTAAATTGTTGAAAAAATCGTGAATGGTCTTCGGAAAAATTGCAAGTCCTAATCCGTAGAAAACAGCAGGATACATCCCGCGAGTGTAGGTAGCGACTCCTCTGATATTAGAGTTGTCAAAAATAAGATCACCTATTTTTCTGAACGGGTTTTTGGCGACATCTTTGCCCATGGTGTTGGTTTCAACCCCAAAGCCGCAGGTGCCAATACAGTCCATGGTGTAGCGCGACATCAGGCTTCGAATGTCCAAGACTTCATTCATACCCCTTTCATAATCAAGCATACCATCAAAGGTGTCCACGCATTTTTGTATTAAAGGGAACATGTTCTTCAATTTTAAGGTAGTGAATAAAGCCGAGGTGTGTTGTCGAATCGCTTTCCAACGGTCGCCATAAGTGAAAAACATATTATTTCTTGTGAGTATTTCACGATCAGTGTAATCGGCAATATCACGACTGCTGAAATAAGGGTAATCCTTAGTGGTAATCAGCTTAATCAACTCAGGATCTTTCACTAGGAGTGCAGGCTTTGTTCCATAATAAGTACCGATATAAGGTTCATTGGGGTACTGATGGCAGATATCTTGAGCTACTTTGAATCTAGGTTTCTTCAAGGTCATGTACTCCTTGTAATTTCCAAAGAACGTTACCGGTTTTGGATGCACCACGTTCCTTTCTTGCCAATAATTGAAGCTCCATTTTGAAGATATGTATAAAGTGAATAAAACTAAAATTGAAACTAGTAATAAGACAAATATAATCATGTTTACTGAATGCTTACTATCTTTTGTAACAGTATATATAGGCTTAAATTTATCTGATTAGTGTTATATTTAATAAACCGTATCACATTATAATTTAAAAGATATCTTGCTTTTATTATTGAAAGTCGAGATAGCAAGAATAAGATCGCAATTAGGTACATTATATTTAAAATTGCGAAGTGTCAGTTTAATCATCAGCCTACATGGGCGTGTGGTCTTCGCCGGGCCACTGGCTGTCCTTGGTTCGTTCGTAACATCGACCTCAATGTCGATTCCGAACTCCCTACAGTTAGAAGTTTCGTTAAAGGAGCATCCAAACGCTACTTTGATGAAGGTTCTTTCGATTCCAATCCCTATGTGGTGAAGTGTACAGGCCATTTTCCACCACGCGGTTTCGCCGCCGCCGTCCCAAACATATTCCCGACGTCTCGAGCCAGACGACGAAATCACAGATGCAGTTTAAGCAGCCAAAGAAATCAGGTTACACCTGTGGGTTACACCTTACAGAATACACTTCTGGTAGTGAATACCCTTCTGGTAACAAAGCCCGTACCCACCGGCGGTAGAAATAGAAATACACAGTTTATTGAATTTTAAAGTTAAAACATGATAATAGGCCTTGTTTACAGGTTGAGAGAGAAAGGAGAAGTGAAAATAAAAATGGATGATTTGACGGATAATTTTTGAATGAATTCCAAAATTAAATATTCAAAATTAGAGAAAGAAATGGTTAATGAGATGAGAAATGAAGTAGAAACGAGGCGACGAGGTAGCATGCAATGCACCTCGTTACAGGCTGAGCAGTTAAAGTTGCGGAAGTACGAGTCGGTGCCGGGCTGTTACTGTTTGCTCCTATAGGGTTGAGACGATGGGTCCCTGGGGCCCAGAGGCCAGGAAAGTGATTAGAGATCTTTCGGCGCGTCTCAATGAGGTCTCTGGTGACCGCAGGGCTGGCAGCTTCCTAGCGCAGAGGATAAGTCTCGCGATTCAGAGAGGGAATGCTGCCAGTGTGCTGGGAACTATGCCCCAAGGGGACGCGCTGGAGGATGTCTTTTATTTGTAGTTGTAGGTTCATTGACATTGACTTTTAGATTTTAAGTGTTTGACTATTTAAATAATTATTTGTCTTCTTTACAATATTATTAATATTTTAATTTCCTTATTATTATTACATTATTCATATAATTTTAATTAAGTGACAAGGGTTTACTCTCAAAAGAAGAGATATAATTTACAATATTGGAATTTTCTGTAAAAATTTATCCGGATTTTCAGTTCCTTTTATTAATAATCACATGCCAGTTGATGCCAGTAATGTATTATGTAGCCATAAAAAGGTCGTCGTTGTTTTAAAAAGTTAAAACATTTAAAAAAATATTATTAAAGACCAAAAAAAAGAAAATATTTATGTAAGGAATATATTTTTGAAATTGTTTTAGTTTGTTAGTTTCCTTCCAGAAATTTCCAAAATCGTTTTTTGATCTGTACATGGCAATAATGTCCATCTTTATTTTATTTTCATTACGCTGACACCATTTGAGTTTATTTTTAAATATTTTACGTGTAGAATACATTTCATTATATATATTTCCCTGTATGGGGCAGCCATACAGAATCCAAGTTTGATAAGCCGTTCTAGCCTTCTGATGACATTCTGTTTTAAAAGTTCCAAGGCGCTTTTTGCTTTTTAATCGGATAAAAAATCGTCTACCTAGTAAGTAAGTAGGCAAAGGTCTTTTCTGCAATATCTCCTTGAAAAGTGCGAAGCGCGACTTTCCTTGCTCTTAGGGAAAACATTTTAGCTTTCCTTGTTTTGCTTGATTTAATTAACTGTGTGTTCCAGGACGCTTAATTATTTTTTCTTGTTCATTATGTCCTTGAGTTTTTTTTCATAGGTCTTTTTCCATCTATAGTCTACTAGTAAGTTATTTTTGCAGAAGAAAATAATTAAATGCCGCAGGTGTTTTATTTTAAAAATCTTAATATTTAAGTTCCTCTTTGCTATTCAATTACTTTACCATTTAATTTACGTTTTAAAATTAGCTTTGACCTTTATCAAGTACTGTTTATTTTATTTAGAGAAGGAGAAAATCAACGGGATTTTATTTTCTGTGCCATAGACATTGTCTCATTAGCTTTTATTGTTTCGGGCATGTAATGCGTATTATATTATTCATTTCATTATTACTACCTCACACAGAAGCCATAATTACAATACAAATAATGATATTTTACTACAAATATGTTGCTTGGATGTTTGTGGATTTTGTCAAAGTTATTGTTTACTCTGAAATGGCAGAAGGTAAAATTCGTAGCTAAATTTGAATAGGTCATGAAAACACTGCAGCTCATTCATAAAGCCTTTTTAGAAAAGAAAATATTTTGATGAAAAGTCTAGGGCGGAATAATAATAAAAAAAGCATCTACAATTTGCATAGCATTAATTAGCATATTTAGAACGTCTCTATCAGCCTCTTAGTAAATGACTCAACTGATGGAATCTACCACAAAAACGGACATAAAGCGAAGAAAAACGCCTAATATTTTCCACCAATTTTTTTCCATCACACCTTCTTTGTTAATAACTATTAATTTAGCTGTCCTGTCATGTCCAAAAACTAACCGGAAAACTCGTATCGCACGCTACGCTAACTTCATATCGCGTTAATATTTATAATATCTTTTTTTTCTCCCCTCTTCCTGCAAGGTTTCGTTATTCTGATATTTAGCTGGAGGTTAAGTGTTTATAGTTGGCATGCATGGAACACGTCCAGTGACGCGGCCATATTCATCAGATACCTGATAGCAGGTTTGATATGAGTCTCCTAAATGGTGAGGATTTCATTAGTTTGGAGGCGAGTACATTAGGATGGTTCTTGATCCTGCAAGAATGAGCTTTGAGTTTGGTCTGGATATCTTGTTTCACTGAAGGGATTTTCAATTCTTTATGTAATTGGTTGTTGGTAATATACCATGACGCATTATAGATCAGTATCGTTTATGATTGGAAGCCTGAGGAAATAAAAGTTCAGGAACATTTCAAACATTTTATTTGTGTAAACAAATGTGCTTCAGTGTTTGTTTAGGCTTTCGCGGATATATTTTCCTTTATTTGAAGGTTCGCTAATATGCGGCATCATGAGGGTTATATTTTACCCATATTCTCAATAATCGCTCGCTAGATATATAATAAAAATGAATCGATTAAAATGTATTTATTTCACTTCTGCAGGTCTAATAATAATAATAATAATAATAACACTTTATTACACAAAACATCGTGAACATAAAAAAACAACGCTGGATAACATAATGTGCAAAGGCGGTCTTATCGCTTGCAGCGATCTCTACCAGACAACATTAGGGTAGAGGACACACAAATAAGCAGTGCAGTGCAACATACAGCAGAAAACGACAACATACAGCAGCGACATAGTGACATTAGAGCCATAGTAGTTCTGTCAATATGTCGCGTTTGACAGCTTCTCGAGCCTGTCGTTACTTACATAGTAGGCCTACAAAGAGAAACCTACACGATTAGCAACAACTCTGCTGCACCAATTAAGGGGCCTACACCTACAGGTGCTTAGTGGCGCCCCCACATTAAAAAAAATAATAACTCAAAAATAATCAAAATTTCAAAAATCTAAAACGGCGAATATCTAGACGGTGCGGTGTTTTGTAGGATATATTGAAGCCATTCACTTTATTTATTATATCTCGCTAGTAGTTATTGATGGAAAAACTGCTAAATGTGGCCGTTTTCCGCAATCGCTTTCTAGTCCAATTCTGCTTGTTTGCAAAATTCATAATTTGCAATTAAACTCCTCAAATAAACACGTTCCTCAACGTTAAAGCGTATTTTGTAAACAGGCAGAATTACCCCTTAAGTGAAGTTAACGTATTATGTTAACACCGCGTGTGTTGTGTTATTAAATGCTAATTTCTGAATTCCTTCCGGGATGTCTGCGTTAATGAATAAAGTAAACGCAACCGAAGACGACGCTCAACTTGAAACACAAATAGAACAGGGTGCAGATATTAAACTCGGTACAAAGCGAATTCTACAAACACTTAAGTTAACAGTGCGCAAACTGACACGAAAGATTTAGATAATTTTTTTTCAGTTTAGTAGGCCTACTATGTAAGTAGCAACAGGCTCGAGAAGCTGTCAAACGCGACATAGTGACATTAGAACCATAGCAGTTCTGTCAATATGTCGCGTTTGACAGCTTCTCGAGCCTGTCGCTACTTACATAGTAGGCCTACTGAAACTTTTACGTCACTCACGTCACGCGGTAGATATAATTGTACGAATCCTACTAAAATTATAAACTCGAAAGTTTGTAAGAAAGAATGTATGGATGCATGGATTTATGTTACTCTTTTACGCAAAAACAACTGAATAAATTTTAATAAAACTTTACAATAATATAGCTTATACATCAGAATAACACATAATCACTATCACTATCACTATCACTACATAGTATAAAACAAAGTCGCTTTCTCTGTCCCTATGTCCCTATGTCCCTATGTCCCTTTGTATGCTTAAATCTTTAAAACTACGCAACGGATTTTGATGCGGTTTTTTTTAATAGATAGAGTGATTCAAGAGGAAGGTTTATATGTATAATACACGCATAATATACTTAAGGATAACCCACAATAACCATTTTCCCGTGCGGAGCCGGGGCGGGTCGCTAGTATGCTATAAATTATAAAGATATTGTGTAAATTGACCAAAATTGTATAACATGAAGAAAGAGTAAAAAAAGTTTTTTACTGTGAACGAAGCTGCGTGGCGGAAAGCTATTGGTATATAAAAAAATATTTTAATCTATCTATTTAGATGTAGGTATGTACTGAAACAATCAATCAATCATGGTCTAAATTTTAGATTTTTGTTTTAGACGCTAAAACAAGGTCTAACCATTAGACCACGTGACTGACACGAGGCTACGTCATTTCTACGTCATTTTGCCTATTCATCCTTGTCGAATGCGTGTAATAGACAAGGATGAACAGAGCAAAATGACGTAGGCTTGTGTCAGTCACGTGGTCTAACGGTTAGAGCTTGTTTTCTTAGACCATGCAATCAATCAATTAATTGTATCACAATTCACATCCCGATAAAAAACATAATAAAGGATCGTCGTAAGTTAATGACGTAGCCTTCTTCCATGGACTTATATTCTCCACGGAAAAGGACTTATAGATAACCCCTTTTTCCTGTTAAACACTTATATCGAAAATACTCTTATATATCCGTACCTACTTCTGTACGCTCTCTTAACTGTGGAAAGTGAAAGCATCGGAAATTCTCGCTTCATTCAACCTTGTACCGAACGCTAATATGACCTTAAATATGTATTTCGATATTAAATCTGCAATTCTACCCTCGCCCCGTACCAATGTATTTTCCATTTTCGTATTCATATGTTTGTTTATTCGATGCTTTTACAGTAAAGGAAAAGGTAGCTTTTTTACAAGTATTTTCTCGTATACAAAAGTTTTAGAGAAAAGGGCGTGACTTTGCATATTAATTACATTTAGACATAGACAAAGACATAGACATTATTTACTTGACAGAACACAATACATTACAACAAACAATAAGAAAAATAACAAAACAACAAAAACAGACTGAGCACATAGATCGAAATAAAGACAATATATAAAAAAAGAAAACTTAAAAAATTAATAAAATATAAAATAAAAGAAGAACACGATATACATTAAAAAAGAAAAGAAAATAAATACATGACCTATCATCTTCTTCTCTTCTTCAGCAGCATTCTTTCGCCCACCGTTGGGCATATGCCTCTCCAGAGCACCTACATGCCGCGTGATCCTCCGTACTTCTGGGCCACAGACTGTCTGCGTGACGGCATTAATAAGGTTTATTGCCTAGTAAAATACTGTATTGTGTTCTACATTACGAGGTAAAAGAAAACACACAATCCCCCGCCCTATTTTCCCAGAATCGGTATGTGACATGACATATACACCCGCGAACCGCACTCATGTCATTTGAATAGGGAAGTGTCCTTGGAAAAAATAAATCGATTCTAATTAGTCCGTCAGTTAGATTATGGAAAAAAAAATATCACTTTTTTTTTTCAATTTGTCGAAGATTTATCGAATCAAAATGTATGAGAAGGGTACTATAACGTCACTTGTTTCGTACAATTTGTGTGGCGGTATGTCGTCACTGGAAATTTAAAAGTGCTGTATCATGGCTGTATCGTCGGCATTTTCCGCTTGTCAGACAAAAAAAAACGTGTACATTATTATTTAGTAAATCTAACTGACGGACTAATTCGATTTTTAGGACACTTTCTCATTGGACGTCGCGACCTCCAAATTCTATGGCGTTTGTGTTTTGTTTTTCTTCTCCCCGCGCAGAAGTTGGCGCATAGAATGTATTCGAGACGTCCTCTCTGGTACTCGTACGTAATTCCTCAATGTGTGACACTTAACATATTATCTCGTGTCACACCTCCACTAATTTCACGGCAGCAAATATTAATTATTGTTGTAACCAGATATCGCACGTAATCAAAACTGATGTGCTCGCACTAAATTACCAAATTCCCAGAAATCGTTGACTAGTAAGCGAATAATTTCTATATTCGCTAAACTCGACAAGCTGTAGGTATACAGACACCTAAATTTAAGTACCTATATACGTACCTACGTACCCTATACTTATTATCGTGAATCTGTAATATGAGTGAGTGTCTTCTGTCGTGTCGATGGCTAGTTTTAAATTTTTGTTGCCCAATATCCTGCCACCCTGATTGCTCTTCCTGAGGCCTCCATGAGCTCCTCCGGCGTGCAAGACTCAGGGCATACAGGACACGACAATAGGTGGGCCATGGTTTGTGGCGACAGGCCGCACTCGCACCGGAGATCCATCCCATCAGAAAGACCCCACATAAACCGATTTTGTTTGCTTCGGCCAACCTGGGTTCGAAGCCGGTTTAATGACTTCCAAAGGGACCTTGGATAGTGTAGATATACTTATATTATCCGAACTAAATATTTTTAAAAGAGCATAAAACGGGTTCTTAATTGCGCCAAACTTTAATAGGTATGTATAAACAGGAAAAAGTTGTAAATAATAAATATTTATTTTGGATATTAAAATAATATTTTTAAGGTATAGTAGCCACCACATGCGGCTGGACATGGCTTCTGAACTTTGTGCTCGATTCGCCTTTTTGACAACAGGTCAAACCAACCAAAAACCTTTACAATCCCCTGCCTGAGATTGAACGATTTCCGACAACAATAACGAGTTATCGGCGCGGATAGTTAGCTTTTGCCGAAATGGAATTTATATTCTGGTAATACACCGTGCTTTTTTAACCGTCTTACAAACGAAGCCCAATGTATATGCCCGTGATATAGAATATCTTGGCAATGTTTTTTTTTTTTTTTAAGAAAAAAAATCTAGGATTTTTTCAATAAAATAATCGATCAACAGATCGAAAAATGTGTTTATCTCATATTTTTCTTTTGTTTTCCCATTATTTACGATTCTCACGCATGCGCAAATTGTTACTAAATTGTAAATATTATGTACAGGTTGATTCAAAAATATTTTGCATTATTTTATTTTACTTCACGGTTTTATTATTTTATTGATAAAAAAAAAATAACATTGCCAATATATTCTATATCACGGGCATATACATTGGGCTTCGTTTGTAAGACGGTTAAAAAAGCACGGTGTATTTGTATTGTACCGTAACAGCAACCTTTAGTACAGCCGTCCTTAAAGCTCGTGTACATATACATACACGTTTCTATCCGGTCAGGCGGCGAGCAAGCCGATTGGGCGGTGTATTTATCTTATCTTATCTTAATAAGCCTTGTGTATCCCACTGCTGGGTAAAGGCCTCTCTCCGCTCTCTCGATGACTCTCTTTCCCGTGCCTCTTCCCGCCATGCTTCGCTGAAGGCGTCTAGTTCAGCTCAGAATATTGACTGTACGAAAAACCCTCTAAAACCGCTATATTAGACTGTGTCGTAGGCACGGCTCATCACACAGTATACGACTGCAAACCGGACCGGAATCCCGACGGCTCCGGACAACATCTGTTGAAAAAGTAATAAACTATTGGACCGGAATCAGTTCTAATAGAAAGAAATACATTACCAGCCCTTTTTTTTTATTGACCTATGTTTGTGTCGAAAAGGTACGACCAATCAAGCTTCACCGGACTTGAACATTACCAGCCCCCTACTGTGACAAACTATTTAATATACCTACTAGTTTTCCGCCGCGGCTCCGCCCGCGTTAACAGTTTTTCCCTAAGGAATGAGGAATTTTCTCGCGGTAAAAGGTAGCCTACGTTCTTTCCCAATGTTTATTCTATCTTTGTGGCAACTCCGCTAGCCTTAACAATTTTTCCCGTGGGAATGAGTAATTTACCGCGGTAAATGGTAGCTTAAATATGTTCTTTCCAAGGTCTATTCTATATTTGTGCATACGCACGACAAAATTATGTCTTTGATGTGTGAACGGTCATGCTAGAGGGATAGATAGGTGTAGAAGATCCGGGTACCAGACCGGATACAAACCGTGTGTATGTACACAAACTCACGGTCTAACAGCGTAAACTGGGCCTTTCCTAGAACCTGAAAAGAAAATTTCCTATTAAATTTTCCTTCCAGAATATCCAGTGAATATCAAATACTGACACAATACGTGTTACATTAGCTAAGATGGGGCTTTTCGTGTATAATGTTATGGATTTTTCGACTCCACACCGATAGGCACTTAAGTTTGTATGTACAGTAGCCAGCCAACACATGCGGTTGGACATGTGACCTTGAGAGCACCCGTATTCCGTAGCGGTAGGGGCGAATTGCATAGTGCGAATATCCAACCGCATGTGCTGGCTTCTGTACACTCAATGAAGTCAGAAGGTAAAAAGCTAACACTTTTACAAAAAGTATTATAAACCGCCGAACAAACTGGAAAGAAAAATACAAAACCACGGAACCGATTTTGATGAAACTTGGTACAGAGGTAGAATATACCTTGGACAATGAAAGAAAGAAAACACATTTATTTGCACTGTTGTGACAAATTACGCACTGGTATATAGAAAAAAAAATCATATGTTTTTTAAAAGCATAAATCGTTTCGTATGCGTCTACATCACAGTATGCAATAGAGCACAACAGCAAAAAAGATCTCGACTCAGCATATTCTAGCTCGGAGAGAGCTAAACGCTGTTTTTCAGTCGATCCTGCTCCTGTTCGTCTGACATAAGCCTTTACTGCGGGAAAATATCTCATTCCTACGTGAAAATCTAACCTAAACCAACTCTTTTATACCACTATGGCGTACGCTGTAATAACTTGTCACTAAGTTTCCGCCGCGGCTCCGCCCGCTTTAACAGTTTTTCCCGTGGGAATGAGGCATTTTCCCGCGGTAAAAGGTAGCCTATGTTACTCAGGGTGAATGTAGCTTTCTAATGGTGAAAAAATTTTTGAAACCGGTTCAGTACTTTTTGACACACACACATACACAAAAATACAAATCTTTCCTCTTTATAATATTAGTATGATAAGTCATCTTTAATTTATTTTATTTTGTCCACAGAAAAAGTGCAACAAACCAGCAACGGAGTTACCGCAGTGCGCCTGCGTCGGTCCGACAGACGCGTGTTGGAGCGAGCGAGACGGAGAACACTGCGTATGACGGTCACTATCGTCGCTGTATTCGCACTCAGCTGGCTGCCGTACGCTATTATGGCTATGTGGTGAGGACATACATTGTAAAAGCATCATCTGACAGACGCGTGTTAGAAAGAGACAGAGAAAGTTGCGTATGACAGTCACTATCGTCGCTGTATTCGCACTCAGCTGGCTGCCGTACGCCATCATGGCTATGTGGTGAGGACATACATTGTAAAAGCATCATCTGACAGACGCGTGTTAGAAAGAGACAGAGAAAGTTGCGTATGACAGTCACTATCGTCGCTGTATTCGCACTCAGCTGGCTGCCGTACGCTATTATGGCTATGTGGTGAGTACATTGTAAAGGCATCATCTGACAGACGCGTGTTAGAGAGAGACAGAGAAAGTTGCGTATGACAGTCACTATCATCGCTGTATTCGCACTCAGCTGGCTGCCGTACGCTATTATGGCTATGTGGTGAGTACATTGTAAAGACATCATCTGACAGACGCGTGTTAGAAAGAGACAGAGAAAGTTGCGTATGACAGTCACTATCGTCGCTGTATTCGCACTCAGCTGGCTGCCGTACGCCATCATGGCTATGTGGTGAGGACATACATTGTAAAAGCATCATCTGACAGACGCGTGTTAGAGAGAGACAGAGAAAGTTGCGTATGACAGTCACTATCGTCGCTGTATTCGCACTCAGCTGGCTGCCGTACGCCATCATGGCTATGTGGTGAGTATGTCGTGGCCAAATCGCTGAATTGATCATTTCATGAAATGGTTGACCATTTCGTGAAGTGTTCACGTTTCATGAAGTGGCCAACTAATGGTAACCAAATCATTAAACGACAAACGTTTAGCGATTTGGTCACCCACGTTTGACCATATCGTGAAAATAGGGTAACCATAAAATATTTAATGAAAACTCAGAACAATTTTGTTACGTACTTGTTTATTTTTAGTTGTTTAAATTTACTATGGAATATTAAAATAATTTTAAAATAAGTATAAAAAACTTACTTCATCTAAAAAGGCACATGGACGGACGCGTTCACACGCACTGAACCACACGTGACATCTTTGGCGCGCACTAGAGTTTTATAGGTATCTCAAGTTTTTGGTAGGAATGTTTCTTTACCTGAGTCTTAATCGCATACTTACTAATTGGGTAACTCTTATATTATTTACAAAAAAATATAGGTAACTTCGCTTACAAGGGCCGCCATCTTGACACAAACAAAGCGCTTAGGCGCTTACAGCGCCTCTATCGGTAGTCAATGAAACAATTCCACGATATGATCGATTAAGATTGATTAATTCATGAAATAGCAGTGCGTCCAGCTGGCCCTATCGTCAAACGATTTCTTATCATTGATCTGGTCTGGGCACATCATGATATGGCCAATGGACAGTGAAATATTTCATGAAATGCAACCATTTCATTAAATGGCCGATCATTTCATGAAATGGGCAATTCTACGATGCGGCCACGACAAGTACATTGTAGAGGCATCATCTGACAGACGCGTGTTAGAGAGAGACAGAGAAAGCTGCGTATGACAGTCACTATCGTCGCTGTATTCGCACTCAGCTGGCTGCCGTACGCTATTATGGCTATGTGGTGAGTACATTGTAGAGGCATCATCTGACAGACGCGTGTTAGAGAGAGACAGAGAAAGCTGCGTATGACAGTCACTATCGTCGCTGTATTCACACTCAGCTGGCTGCCGTATGCCATCATGGCTATGTGGTGTTGACATTTTAAACTTTAAGGCGTTGTCCTAATAGAACGCGAATACGCGATTGTGAAATGTATGAAGAAATCGTTCTATCGCGCGATCGCACATATTCGACTTCAATATATTTGATCGCGCGTTCGTACGAGTAAAATTCGCGCGAACTTACGATGATACCTTAAATATTGTAGATAGAACATTTTACCGAAAGAAGACTTTATTTTATTTCTAAAAACTATTGAAACTGCATTCATACATTTTTTAATAATTACATGGTTGAACCGGGAATCAAACCCGCTACCACGAGAAAAAAAAATCACCCTGTAGTTTTATCGTACCAATCGAAAGGCTTCATCATAAGGATTATTTTTTGCTAAATAACATAGTGTCAGAAATAAAAGTGTGTATGATAAACTACAGGATATATTTTTTTCTCGTATAGCGGGTTCGATTCCCGGTTCAACCATGTAATTATTAAAAAATGTATGAATGCAGTTTTAATAGTTTTTAGAAATAAAATAAAGTCTTTTTTCAGTAAAATGTTCTATCTATAATATTTAATTTATTTATAATTTCCATTAAAGTTAAGGTACTTTCCCACCATGTGGCATAGCCGTGGGACGCCCTGTATGTATAGGAACTTCTCCCTATCAATTTAAAGTTTAAATACGAGTATGTAACGCCTGTAAACTTATAATAACTAGTTATCTGCCGTTCGGTAAATACTTTGCAAACTAAATGTAGCGTCGCTACTTCTCTACACATTTTTAACGAGATTTCGTTTGAAGTTTTGTATACTTAACTTCTAAGTGACTGCTTTAATGTTGTTAAAACGTTAGTAACAAACTTCAGTAGTTGAAATATTTCAATTTTACTCTGCTTGAAGTCTTGAATACATGTTCAAGCAATTGTTCCATCTTTAACTACTAGCGAGATATAATAATAAAATTAATGGCTTCTATATAATATCCTACAGAACACCGTCCAGTTCTTCGCCGTTTTATATTGATTATTTTTCGAATATTTTTTAAAGAGTTGGGGCGCCATTTAGCTCTTGTAGGTACCTTAAGTTTAGCGATTCTTCGTAGGGATACAAAAGCATACAATAATAAATCCATAATAAATCCATCTCTGCGCCATTGTGAGTTGAGCCTAAGGTGCTAAGAGGAAAAAATTGTGTTTCTTTTACCGCGAATCTTGAACATTTGTTAGAAAAACTGAGTCCCGAAAACATAATAAGCCAGATTGATATAAGCCGCTTTATACGGTGTGAATCTTTGAAAAAACGACGCGACAACGCTGCAAGTTCCAACAGCAGCATATTATTATTATTATACTAGCGACCCGCCCCGGCTCCGCACGGGAAAATGGTTATTGTGGGTTACCCTTAAGGATATTATGCATGTATACGTATAAACCTTCCTCTTGAATCACTCTATCTATTAAAAAAAAGCGCATCAAAATCCGTTGCGTAGTTTTAAAGATTTAAGCATACATAGGGACATAGGGGCATAGGGACATAGGGACAGAGAAAGCGACTTTATTTTATACTATGTATGTAGTGATTTTACTTACTGAAACCGTCGTTTATTATCACGGTAGTACATTATTAATACAATTTAAGACTTTCTATTAATACAATGTTTTTTGTATAACACACAAAAATATCCTGTTTTTATGGCATTAACGTAATAATATACGTATTTCTCTTAACAAAGGTATAATGAAGGGTCTGTTTACAGACCGCCCACATCTCTTTCATTTGAACTTGATAATAATATCAGGGAATCAAAAGTATATTTCATAACGTAACAAATATCCAGACAGTTCTTTGTAAAGATTCCGGAAAAGTTACTTGGATTGACATTTAGTATGTCATTTGATTGAGTCAGGCAGGGGCGAAGATATTTTACATTGGAAATGTCTTTTCGTTCGCTCCAGTATGCAGAAATTGGCGCTTAGTTTTGCGAAAAGGTGCGATTTTCTTATATCTCGAAGAATTGTGAAGATATGATATTGAAAAAAGTTTAATAGACGCGTATTTACAAGAACTGTAAGTTAAAGACTAAAAAAGTAAGATTTAGTAAAAAAACAATTTCTCCCGAATTTTCGTATTTGGCGCTCGATATTTTAGAAAGAAACGAAGATTGATATCAAAATCTTGAGAAAATTCCGCTGAAAATTCCGAAGTCACCTACAATTTGAGCTTAGCCTAACCTTTTGAAATTGTCAAAAAAGTCAAAACGAAAGTTTCATACTACAGATTCATTTCCAATGAGCTAAATATTCGTATAAGGCACGAAATCGATTATTTTTTTCAACAAGTTTTAATACATAGTTTAACATGGAAAAAATAGGCCTGAAGCTCCACAGGCGTCCAACGCATCTTTTTTATTTTTTATTATTATAAAATATTATTAGCTTATTTATTCCCACTACTAGGTAAAGGCCACCCCCACTCTTTCCACCCCTCATTGTTTAAGTACAGTCTAAATATTCTACCATCATAATAATTTAAACATCTTTAGTGTCCGAAACCTCTCTCCACTTTAATTTTTGTTTCCCAAGTTAATTACAGTTTCCAATTCTAACATATTCGTATAGCTACGTTAGAATCATAGTCTCATGGAATATTTTCTAAGCAATTTTAAATCAGCCAAATTGTGAACTCGCGACGAAAGAATATGTAACTGACTTGACTAAGAGATATAAATATCCTAAAGTTAAATAAATCCTTTAATATTTTGAACTTTTTTTGAAAACAGCTCTTTGCTGAACACTTTATTTTGATACTAGCTTTCCGTCCGCGGCTTTCCCTGAAGGAATGAGATATTTTCCGGGGAAAAGTAGCCTATGTTCTCTTCGGCTCTCAATCTTTCTCTGTACCATAAAAATCAGGTCAACCAACGGATTAGTTTCAGTTTGAAAAAAGGAGAAATAAACAAACAGACTTTTGGAAGAATTCGTGTTTTTATGTTTTATTTAAATGCAATAAAGAATTTGTTTATTATTATATCACACTTTTGATTAATTAATCAAGCGGTATAAGGTCACGTGTAATTCTCTTGACTCCTCGAATATTCCTTAATCTTTAGGGACGAGTTGTAAGACAGTAAGACGGTCGCTTAATCCTATTAAAGTGCGGTTCGCATCCTTTGTAACGTAGTTTTGAGCACGTCCGTTAAACTGTATATCCGGGTCGCCTCACTAGCTGAACTGATTGTGTATTTAGGAATCACGTTGTTGTAACATGTTTTACATGAGTGATGGATGAGGACTTGTGTTTGCCTTTTGTCTGAATGTTGTATATAATTATATACCTATGTTTGTACTATCCGCCCGCGTAGATTTTTTTTATTTCCCGTGGTAAAAAGTATCTATGATGTTGACTGGGGATATAAGGTACCACCATGCAAAATTTCATTTAAATTTGTCCAACGGTTCCAAAGATTAGCGTGTACAAACAGACAGACAGACGGACGGAATTTTTTTTCAAAACTTGTTTGTTTGTGTTCAGCTGCACTCCCTTTATCACCATCAATCAGTTTTTTTGAAAAACAAGTCAATGTACAGACACGCCGTTTCTTCATTTTTATTATACCTTGTATACAGTGGTATAGGTAGAAGAAGATATCAGTTGTCTGACTTTCCATAGTACAGACTCTGTCTAGTTTATGGTCAGATGACCGTGTGCGAGATGTCCCACCCCACATATTAATTATTATCTATTTGTATTAATGTTAAACTTGTGTCTCCAGGTACATGATAGACCGGTCGTCAGCGGAGCGCGTGTCTCCGCGGATCCAGGACTTACTCTTCGCCATGGCCGTCTCCAACTCTTGCCTGAACCCGCTGGTGTATGGATCCTATACGCTGCACCTCCGAGCGCGCTGGAGAAGACTCTTAGCTAGTAGCTGCTGTGGCTCTTCCAGGAAGTCCGATACTCTGGGTAAGGAGCTTCAGCTATTGAAGAACTGCTCCGATGACTTAAACCACAGGAATTTTCACTCTAGTCAGGGTCTTAAACTTTTTTGGGGTCTACTCTGATTCCTTGCAAGAGTGTAGAGAAATCAACTGCAGTTGCTATTTAGGAACTACTCTGATGACTCTATAGAACCTTCCCGATCCCTATGATTGTGCCCTATTGCATGCTATAGTATAGTTTATTATATAATTAAGTTTGAGTCTACATTTTAGTAAGTATATGTTCCTTCACATCAGAATGAATAAGTTTTCTTTCTATCTTTCTATGACTAGACTGTAAAAACTATAGCATAGCATAATGTTCTGTTCAAAGTTACTTAGGATCAATGATTCTTACTATAAGAAAAGTTCAGTGTGAAAAATTGTCCTGGTTAGAAGTAGTTGCAGATCTTCAACAAATTCTAAAATATTAAGGTTATCCTTCTATACTGGTCAATGGCTAAAGCTATTTAAGAACTTCTATGATATATAAATCCATCCCTACGCCGAAAGGCCTGTTTGAACCCATCAAAACAGTAGGCGAGAGATAAGAAAGCTTCTGGCTGACAGTTCCTGTAGATCTTCATGAAAAGCTGATAATCTAGGTCTACTAGATTAAGTAGAAAACTCCTGGCGCTATAGAAGCTACAGTGGATCTTCAAAGAAATGACTCTAGGTCAGTGTGTCTAACTATCTTAGGAACTATTCTCATAATAAGAGAAAAGTCACCAGCTATAGATCTGGATTTTAAAGAAACTCAAATAAATAATATACAAAATGTTCTTATCGATCCACGTAAACTTGATAATAAACCTAGCTAACAATTACCAACAGGGGAAATCGAAGGAAGACAATATTTCAGTTTCGCCTAACCAAATAAAAGACCAAACTAACATTGTTTGCAAAACTTCGGCTTAGTTGAAAACCTGAAAGTGGATCAAATTTAACTAAGTTATAAGATTTGTTTCCATACCTAGTACCCTAGTATACGGATAAATGGATGAAAACGTGTCAAAAGTTTTTTCATTATCAGCTTCAGACAGAGTTAACAATTTACTTACCTCCTACCTACTGACATTAAAATTTCCATCTGAAACTGTTTTCTTATTCAAATCAAAGAAAATAAGTGGTACAGTGAAATTTAAGGTAAATATTCGCCTTATAACCTTACTTATGCCATTTCTTCCAGGCTTTTTAAAATAAGGCACGTTAGTCAAAAATTCGCTAAGCTAAGGGTTACCTTAATTAAAATCATTAAAAATGTGTGCTATTGATACTAAAGTCACGCAACTTAGTTCTGTCATGGCTGTACGCTCCCTCATCCTATTTTAGGGAGTTACAATAAGATGGACTCTTTCACAGAAATTTTTCAGTTTAATGTGAGATTAATTTTTGTCACAGTACTTACTTATACTACGGGCAGCATTAGCGAGTTGCGGGCTGATTTATTATTCTTTAACAACACAAATGAATACACCGTGAAACGTTACTGGTGGTAATACTCATGTAACTGAACAACTTTCCCTTAAGAACATAGGTTGAGATCATAAAAAAAACTTTTCATACAATCTCCAGTCACGTGACCGGCCACTTTATATGTCGCTTTAACGCGTGACTGTGAGAAATAAGGCTACTATGCTACTAAACATACATAATATAGTAACTAATGACAAACTTGCGGTGACCTTAAGCTTAATCTTGTTAACAATTGGGCTCAATTCTGCCTGCCGTAGCCGCTAAAATCTCTAAAAAGTTGTTGGTGTCTTTCATTTATATTGGAGTTAAAGGATGGGAGATGAATGAATTTAATTTTGAATGAATGATATTTAAAATAAGCAGCGCAGCTGTCAAATTCTGCTTAATTTAGTCGGGATGTTTTTAAATGCCTGCTAAATTACGCGTAAAATCGATGTTTGACGTCTCTAAATGTAGGTTGGCAATCACCTGTCCCTTTTCGTTCTTAAGAACGTGAAAGGGACTTATGATTTTTAAATTTAAGTTAGAACGTATATATAGAATCGGGCGCAATGTTCGCTGATGTTCATTTCTGTGAATTTCAATTTGCAATTCAGCATACATTATTAACTCGTCAAAGGCGAATATTACGACGTTACATTACAACATAAATAACACAACATCAAGGGTCTAGATAACATTAGACTTCCGCAGTACTTAGGAACGTGACAAGGTAGTTTGTCAAAAATAGCCGTATATGTGTGTAAACAAATACAAATATTATTTACTGCACATATAAAAAACAACACGAAAATAAATTTACGGCAAATGGCGGCCTTATTGCTTTAAGCGATTTCTTCCAGGCAACCTTTAGGTGAGAATACAAGACGTACAAAGATAACACTACATTAAAAAAATTAATAACCCCCGACACAAAACCGTTATTTGATCCTTTCAACAACTAGAAAAGAGCATAATCTTCAAATGGCTAAAGATATTTTCTTGGATCATAGCTAAGAACACTCTCGATTGTGACACCTTGCAAAAAAAATTAGATCAAAATCGGCGCATCCGTTTAGGAGCTACGATGCCACAGACAGACAGACACGTCAAACTTATAACACCTCTCTTTTTCGTCGGGGGTTAAAAAAGAAATTCTACACTACACTTTCTTTACTCCTCATTGAATATTGTGTAAATATCACGGGTAAATATACTCCTCCAGATCACTACATAGTATAAAACAAAGTCGCTTTTTCTGTCCCTATGTCCCTCCCTTTGTACGCTTAAATCTTTAAAACTACGCAACGGATTTTGATGCGGTTTTTTTTAATAGATAGAGGGATTCAAGAGGAAGGTTTATATCTATAATACATGCATAATATACTCAAGAATAACCCACAATAACCATTATCCCGTGCGGAGCCGGGGCGGGTCGCTATTCTAGATAAAACTTTTCGTAATATACACCGTGAAATTTGACTGGTTGTCTATCCGCAAAATAGTGGTAGTACTCATAAAACTGAAGAACTTTCCAAGTTTTTATAGCTTAAAATCACTTTTTTCACACGAGCATGTTTTGATTGTTCTATTGTGTTATGAATACAGTGTACGAGACTTAACGTTCGTTAACAGCTCATATATGTCCCCACCGAGAGGCTCGAGCCTACCCTGATACCAGGGTGAATAGGCCTTAGTCGACCATGCACGCTGGCCCAGTGCGGGTTGGTCAACTTCACACACAACCTTTGAATTTCTTCGCAGGTGTGTGCAGGTTTCCTCACGATGTTTTCCTTCACCGTAAGAGCGTCGAATAAACGTACATATGAATTCGAAAATCGAAAACACATTGGTACGAGCCGAGGTTTGAACCCGCGAACTTTGGAATGGAAGTCAACGGGCCTAGCCACTAGGCCACCGACGCTCATTCATTTGAAAAAAAGGGCCCGTTTTCTTAGCAGGAGACGTACCTTACGTAGAAACGAAGAAAAAGCTAATTCCTGGCTTAGTCAATTTTTGCCTCTGAAACACCCGAATATCAGAAAATCTCTATGTATTCCCAATTTAGAAACGTGTAAAAATGAAGCTGTAATGTTTGTTACCTTTTATAAACCTTCTTAAAAATATCCAAAGCTACATCTAAATAAAAATCTGTAGGTAAAGCCTGACCAAAGAAATAAGAAGCCTACTCTGGGGGCGCCACGAGTATTTTTACGACTATATTTTTACGACTATGGCAACAATTTCCCTTATAAAATTAGTTCCATTGAAATTTCGAGGCTTCTTATTTCTTTCTTTGGTCGGGCTATACTCATACCAGCAAAGTATTATGTTAAAAATGTATTCGTAAAACATACTGAACAATTTAAAAAATATTGTGCTGAAACCCTGTCGTTAAAATGAGAAATACGAGTGTTAAAACGCCTTAAAATTCTCCGAATGTTTTTAACAAAAATAAAATGTGATCACTACTGAGTACCTAATAAAAATAAAAAATCTCGCCATATTGCGGTATTTCAATGGAACTGATTTTGTAAGGGAAATTTTATTGTTGGTATAAACATAAAAATATACACGTGGCGCCCTCAGAGCAGGTTTTAATTTTCCTGGTCAGGCTTTACTTAGGTTGATCCTAAATCAATATACTCGTAAATAAACGTTCCTTGACTTTCATCTAGTTGAGTTAATACGAAATGAAATTAGATTATACCTTAGACATCTCCCCAAAATTAATTTACTTACAGCTTACTTTATATACAAACTGACTAACACAATCGTGGTCCAGACAAATTAATCTCACCAAAAACATTCTGTAAAAAACTAGCCAACTCTCGATGGAGCTGCTTGTTTATCTCTAAAAAGTAATGAAATCTAGACAAAGTCGTACCAAGTCTAAGGTTCATTACTGCGATTTCTTTATTATTATAGTTAATGTTGTGTGACTGGGCCGTTGATTTTCCATCGTCAATGAGTAGCGGTTCTGGCGACAGATTGGTGCAATGGAATCATGGAGCACCTGGTTTATAAAACTCCTTGTGTACCCTTCAACAGCCAAGTAACACAACATTAACTATAATAATAAAGAAATCACAGTAATGAACCTTAGACTTGGTACGACTTTGTCTAGATTTCATTACTTTTTAGAGATAAACAAGCAGCTCCATCGAGAGTTGGCTAGTTTTTTACAGAATGTTTTTGGTGAGATTTCACTTCTTTTTGTAGAAACGTGGGTCTGGGTATATTGATTTATTTTATTAGATTTTCTTATTTCACATAGTTTTTTTTCTTTTTAGAAGTTGTTTTTTAGGGTTCCGTACCTCAAAAGGAAAAAACGGAACCCTTATAGGATCACTTTGTTGTCCGTCTGTCCGTCTGTCAAGACCCTTTTTCTCAGGAACGCGTGGAGGTATGAAGCTGAAATTTATATCAATTACTCAGGTCTACTGTCCCTTGAAGCTGTGAAAAAATCAAACTTCTAAGCCAACGCAATCAAAAGATACAGCCGTTTATGCCGCAAATTTTCGACACTTGCAAGGGAATCAAAACCTACAGGGTGCTTCCCGTGAACTCAGAATCTTGAAATTTGGTACGAAGCAACGTCTTATAGCATAGATAAAGGAAAAATTACGAAATCCATAAATTTTTAGTTACATCACATAATATATATTTTTTTAATAATTTTAACCTTACTACCCATTTCCTCATAAACGCGTAGAGGTATTAAATTGAAATTCATACCAAATACTCAAGTCTATAATACCTTTAAGCTGTAACAAAATCAAACTTCTATGTCAACGCAATCAAAAGAAACAGCAATTTAAGCTGCATATTTTGAAACTCGCAAGTACTCGCAAGGGAATCAAAACCTAAAGGGTACTTCCAGTCGACCTAGAATCTTGAAATTTGGCATGAAGCAACGTTTTATAGCACACATAAAGGAAAAATTCCGAAAACCTTAAATTTTTAGTTACATTACAAAATATATATTTTTTAATAAATATAAACTTATTACTTTTTTCCTCATGAACGCGTAGAGCTATCAAGTTGAAATACTTACTTAGTACTTAGTTACTTAAACGATAAAGAGATCTTTGTCTTAAATTTATGCTCCTCCATCTTTCCCCATTGTAATGTTATGAATTTCATTTTGCAATAAGATTACCATAGTTATGACTCGATTGTCGTAATGAAAGAACTTTGTAAACCTTGCAGGTTTGTACGGAACCCTGGGTGCGCGAGTCCGACTCGCACTTGGCCGGTTTTTTTTATTATTACAAATCTTTCTCTTCTTAAGCGCGTTTTAAAATACAGTCAGCGCCATCTAACGACGTGTGCGGGTATCACCTCCACTCCTCCATCATATTTTTAGAATGAATATTTTAGTGTTTATTTAATTTGTATAATGTTTGAGTAGAATAAAGTTAATCAAATGAAGCGGCCCACCAAGTTGAATATTTTTTGTAAAGGCGGTATGTCTCGATATCTAATAGTTTGGTTGGGCTCTTGTGTTTTCTAATCAGGGTCACCAGGTACTCCAGATCTTCGATTATCCTAGTTTTTATAGTTTTTCCTTTATGTAGCCATTAAACCCTAACTCTGAACCAAATTTAAAGTCGCTGAGTTTATGGGAAGTACTAGTTCTATTTTGATGATCATGAGTGAGTGTCGAAAATGCGAAACTTTGCTTTCGCTTAACTTCGGAACTAAATGACCTACAGACTTGAAATTTCGGATTTTTAGTATGTGATCATAGCTTAGTGGATGACGAAAATTTCTGCGTTCTGGTCTAATCCAGAGGTTCTCAAATAGAGGCCTGAAAATGCTGCGAAATGGTTCCAGTAAAGATGGTACGGCAGTGTTGCTTCGCGCTCGACTTGGCGGGGGCACTCCCGTGCCCCCAGATTAAAAAAAAAGACAAAACCCTTCTTCCCCTTCTCATAATTAAAAAAACACCACAATCCATTTTAGCGTAAATGAGGAACAAATAAAATGTAATTTTGCAATTTTTAGATTACACTAATAAGCCTTTTCTTCTTATAATGTATTCATTCTAGATTTTAATGTATGGGAAAAACGGCAAAATTTATAATTTTAATTTATTGCTGCTATGTGATACCTATATATGAGTATATTAAAATACACGACTCTCCCTCCCCCCCCGCAATCCGTTTCACCCCTCCCCCTCTTGAAAAGTATCCCATTTTACAGATTTTCTCAATTTTCAGGAAAACTATACAAGCTAGGACAAAATGGTCAAAGACGAAATTATTTATCAATAAATTACCTACAAAATAGTATCGTGCAGCTGCAGAAAAGGCTGCTAAAAAGATGTGGATGTGTCAAAGCTGGATTGCGTTGTTCCACCATGTGCAACCATTACCAGGGCCTTAGTTGTTTCAACAAGTCTTTAGAAGATAATGATGATGATACTGATTTTTATTAGATATTAAGTACTTACTATAAAAAAAAAATGTTTTTTTTGTTTAGATAAACGCATTTCTTGTAAAAAATTATAAATATTGTTGTTGCTTTTCTATGTTATGTGTTATTTCCGCTAAGCGCACATTTTTAGTAAACTTTGATGCACCATAGCTTTGAAACTATAAATCGTATCAAAATGAATGTTAGGACTTATTGGTAGGCAGTTTATTGACAAATAATTCTGTCTTTGACCATTTTGTCTTAGCTTGTATAGTTTTCCTGAAAATTGAGAAAATCTGTAAAATGGGACACTTTTCAAGGGGGGGAGGGGTGAAACGGATTGCGGGGGGGGCGGGAGAGTCATGTATTTTAATGTACTTGTACATAGGTATACCATAGCAGCAATAAATTAAAATTATTAATTTTGCCGCAAAAAAATTTAGAATGAATACATTATTACGTAAGTCCTTGGGGTCATACCTAATCGATGGGTTCGAGGCTTCCCTGAATCAAGGTGAATAGGCCTAGGTCGACCACGCTGGCATGGCGCAGTGTTGGACCTTTCCAACCAACCAACTTTACGACAGGTTATAAAAAGAAAGAAAGAAACATTTAATATTAATAACGACCCGCCCCGGCTCCGCACGGGAAAATGGTTATTGTGGGTTATCCTTAAGTATATTATGCATGTATTATACACATAAACCTTCCTCTTGAATCACTCTATCTATAAAAAAACTGCATCGAAATCCGTTGCGTAGTTTTAAAGATTTAAGCATACATAGAGACATAGGGACATAGGGGCAGAGAAAGCGACTTTGTTTTATACTATGTAGTGATGACAGAGTTATAGTCGCGTCTTGTGTGCGAACTTCTTTGAAAAATTTATGTGCATAAACACTAATATAACGAATATTTTGAAACTACAGTGAGAAAGGGGGAATCGGCAGTACTCAGCAATTGTTTGTCTTTTTCAGGTAACTCTGGGTCAAGTTCAATCAAAAACAGGAACAACAATATGGAGTCACCACTTATGGTAACAACCAAGGTAAGGATAAACAGAATGAATCATCATCATCTTCATTTCAGCCTGTAGACGTCCACTGCTGGACAAAGCCCCATCTCTCCCTCTCTCTCTCCCTCTCTCTCTCTCTCTCTCTCTCTTTGTCGATTGGTCCTGCGCTGCGAGCATCCAGCATCACAGCATCACCAATATTAAATAAGTAAATGATCAAACTCTCAAAAACGCTGGAACAAAATATTTATTTAGGTACATCTTTGACGAACTTACAAACAAACTTTCATCCCCTATTTCTACCCCGTTCACATTTTTATGCGGTAAAAGGTCCTCTCAAAGCCTATTCTATCTCTGTCTGTTCCAAACTCAATTAAACCACAAACAGAGAGAGTGATATTTGCAATCATACACCGTAAAATATAACTGGTTGTTTATCCTAAACATAGTATTAGTGTTCATGAAATTAAACATCTTTCACTAAAGAACAATTGTTGTTTCAAAAATGTAATTCTACTTTTCATATAAATTTCAGACCGAGTAGTTTTAAAGATTTAAGTATATGTCGTGGCCAAATCGCTGAATTGATCATTTCATGAAATGGTTGACCATTTCGTGAAGTGTTCACGTTTCATGAAGTGGCCAACTAATGGTAACCAAATCATTAAACGACAAACGTTTAGCGATTTGGTCACCCACGTTTGACCATATCGTGAAAATAGGGTAACCATAAAATATTTAATGAAAACTCAGAACAATTTTGTTACGTACTTGTTTATTTTTAGTTGTTTAAATTTACTATGGAATATTAAAATAATTTTAAAATAAGTATAACAAACTTACTTAATCTAAAAAGGCACATGGACGGACGCGCTCACACGCACTGAACCACACGTGACATCTTTGGCGCGCACTAGAGTTTTATAGGTATCTCAAGTTTTTGGTAGGAATGTTTCTTTACCTGAGTCTTCATCGCATACTTACTAATTAGGTAACTCTTATATTATTTATAAAAAATATAGGTAACTTCGCTTACAAGGGCCGCCATCTTGACACAAACAAAGCGCTTAGGCGCTTACAGCGCCTCTACCGGTAGTCAATGAAACAATTCCACGATATGATCGATTAAGATTGATTATTTCATGAAATAGCAGTGCGTCCAGCTGGCCCTATCGTCAAACGATTTCTTATCATTGATCTGGTCTGGGCACATCATGATATGGCCAATGGACAGTGAAATATTTCATGAAATGCAACCATTTCATTAAATGGCCGATCATTTCATGAAATGGGCAATTCTACGATGCGGCCACGACATATACATAGGGACATAGGGACAGAGAAAGCGACTTTGTTTTATACACTTTTCACTTCATCCACATACATTATGAAAATGGCCGAGTTGGAAGAGAGAGGCCTGAATGAAAAATGACAAATGAATGACGAATGAATTCCAAAATCAAATATTCAAATTTAGACGAAAATGAAATGGTAAATGCGATGAGAAATGAGGTAGGAACGAGATGGCCACACAAGGTTCCTCATTACAAGGTTGTAGGCTAAGATTAAGGTTGTCTGGTAGAAATTGCTGCCCAGCAATAAGCCCGCCTACATGTACACTTCTCTCTTTTTTGTGTATTATACTGTACTGTATTTTCTAGTGTGCAAAATAAAGCAAATTACTAGCTGTCGGGCCAAATAAGACTGTAATTACTCAGAGTTATTGCGGGCGATTAAACAGGGCTCGGTCAGCTAAGTTATTGGCTGAACCTCGAATGTGACGTTAGTTTTATATTTGTACTAGCTTTCCGCCCCGTGGCCCCGCACGCGTTAACAGTTTTTCCCTTGGAAAAGAAGTATTTACCCGCTGTATAAGCTAGCTATCTTATCTTCTTATACAGGGCGTCCCACGGCTATGCCACATGGAGGGAAAGTACCTTAAATATTGTAGGTAGAACATTTTACTCAAAGAAGACATTATTTTATTTCTAAAAACTATCAAAACTGCATTCATACATTTTTTTATAATTACATGGTTGAACCGGGAATCGAACCCGTTATACGAGAAAACAAAATATCCTGTAGTTTTATCATACCGATCAAAAGGCTTCATCATAAGGGTTATTTTTTGCTAAATAACATAGTGTCAGAAATAAAAGGAAGACTATGTATTTTAACATTTTTAGTACAAAATTTATCAATTTTATCAAACGTTCGAAATGACCCGTTGAATACAAATTACACTCTTTATTTCACTCCCTGTCGATTTTTTCCCTTGTTGTGGTGGATATTTAGATTAATACGTCTAAGTTCTGTTTGTAGCTCGTGGACATTTTCTTACCGGTTCTTGTCAACTACATTTTTTTACATAATCCCATTTTAAAAATTTAACGGGGTTAGATCTGGCGATCTCGGCCCGCCACATCAAATGTTAAAATTCATAATCTTCCTTTTATTTCTGACACTATGTTATTTAGCAAAAAATAATCCTTATGATGAAGCCTTTCGATTGGTATGATAAAACTACAGGGTGATTTTTTTTTCTCGTGTAGCGGGTTCGATTCCCGGCTCAACCATGTAATTATTACAAAATGTATGAATGCAGTTTTGATAGTTTTTAGAAATAAAATAATGTCTTCTTTCAGTAAAATGTTCTACCTACAATATTTAAGGTACTTTCCCTCCATGTGGCATAGCCGTGGGACGCCCTGTATATAAAAATGAATTGCTGTTCGTTAGTCTCGCTAAAACTCGAGAACGGCTGAACCGATTTGGCTAATTTTGGTCTTTATTTATTTTATTTTATTTGGAAAACCAACAGCTATTACATTTGAAATAATAATTAACTTAAATAACAGAAAGCCAATTACAGGTCTTCACTGATAGCACCTACTTATTTAACAGCTACTTTACTAGCGCAATTCGCAACAGATCAACACGTTCAAGTTAAAAAAAAAGATGTACATTCAATTTAAAGACTATCAAACACTTGTCCACTTAAAGTTCGTCTTGAAATATTCGTGGAAGTCCAGGGAAGGTTTAAAAGGTAAAAAAAAAATGGAAAAAAAAAAAAACTACGCGGGCGTATAGCCGCGGGCGGACAGCTAGTATTATTATAAAGTGTCATTTAAATCCGTCCAATAGTTCCAGAGATTAGCGTGTACAAACAAACAGACTGACAGACAGACACATTTATGTCAAACTTATAACACCCTTCTTTTTCATAGGGGGTAAAAAAGGGCTTGTTGTAATTGTAACGATATATCCCAAATATATGTTTTTTATAAATTTCGATTCATAGTTTTAAAGTAGGGGACCCCTTGGGAGGCATGCCTTCCAAGTTGGATGGATGGTTTAGATCATATAATATTCTTCTATAGGTACGAGTATATGTAGTATACTATAGCCGACTAGCTTTCCGCTCACACTAACAGTTTTTCCCGTGGGAATGAGGGATTTTTCCGCGGTAAAAGGTAGCCTATATGCTATTTTGATATATAAGCTATGTTATTGTAAAGTTTCATTAAAAATTCATTGAGTAGTTTTTGCGCGAAAGAGTAACAAACATCCATCCAACACAAACATTTGCGTTTCTTATATTAGTAGGATTAAATAAACGATATTATCTTCAAACGTCAAATATTCATAGCCAAATACCAAATATTCCATTCTTAACAAAACGAAAGAAGCTTATGTCTAGACCGCTACTTACGGCCTAATGAAGGCTATTAGTAGTAATATTCTCTTCGACCCTCGTCAGTTTGATAGACGATAGACTTCTCCAGCCAGATCCAGTTGAGACGGTTAGTATTATATTGGTGTCGATTCGGTGTTGGCCAATGCACTAATCTTAACTACTTAAAATTTAACTAAAATTTAGTTAAGATGTGTCAGATGACACATTTAGCTATTCGGAACGCACGACTTAACTTAATTTTGTATGGAATCTGACAGGACTAAAAATAAGTTGAACTAACGCCATTTAGCTATTCGGGAACGACCATTCATCTGTCATTTTTAGTTCGTTATCTGTCATTTTTAGGTGTTTTGAACTTAAAATGGCCTTAATTTAGTTCAGTTTTTTTAGGTGTAGACTTAATATTTTTTGTAAGTTTTGAGGTTAACAAACTAGGAAACCGGGAAAAAATTAAATAGTGATGAGTTGCTTCAGCCAATCTTCTTTCGTTAATCCTGAATATTTACTGAATAGCTCATCCTCAGTCAGGTCAGCGGGGTCGGTCGAGTCTTTCAGCTAAAAACTCCATAAATTAGTTAAGATAAGGCGGGTGCAATACCGAATTAGCCCCAATATCTGTGGTTATTGTCAGGCCAAGGTTTGTACATCAACAAGCGGCTCCCAACTCTCTGTTGTACAGACTTCTTTTGTTTGCCTCAACATTGTGTTGCCCAAACAGTATTCTCCGTTAATCAAACGTCATTTTATAATTGCTTGCTTGCTTATCGTATGGGTTTCGATCGAAGTTAACCTACCTCAAAAACCCTGGTGTCGGAACTACAGAACCGCCTCAGGCTTCCGAGACGTGGCTCCTATAACGACTACATCCGTAAAAGTAGCCGAGACTAACGGCTTTACGTGCCTTCCGAAGCACTGAATCTTTATTTTCGGACCATCAGGTGATTCAGTCTGCAATGTCCAAACCAAACTGAGAAAGTTTCACAAAGTGATATTTGTTTGACGTGTTCCCACCAGGATTCGAACCCGGAACCTCCGTAACGTCAGGCGAGCTTTTTACCACTCGACCACGGAGGCAGTTAACAGTAGCTGTTAGCTGGCTGCTAAAACTAAGATGACGACGTATCAAACTTCACTGGACTCAGAGAGGTGAAAGTAGGGTTTGCAATATTCGTTCGATTTCACTATTCGAATAAAATGAATATTTCTAGTGATAAATATTCGAATATCCGGATATTCGAATATTTTTTTAAACATTTACTGAAAATATCAAAAAAATGCAATATTAATTCAAGACAAACAAGAGTAACTAGACTGGGATTTTGTTTGATTTTAGTATAATTATTTTCATGTAAAAACAAGTATTTTAATTAGTTTTAATATTTATTAATGCGTTTTGTGCAAATTTAGGCGAATTTAAACAAGTGTGTATTCCTCCCAAGAACCGAGATACTAAAACTGTACCGGTTGAGCATTCGTCTACTCATTATGGCCCTTACTGGGCATTGTAAACTCAACAAGCACATGAACAGAATGGGTTTATCAGAAAACCCTTACTATAGATTCTGTGCAGACGAAGAGGAAACTCCTATTCACGTCCTCTGTGAAAGTGATGCTCTCGTCAACAAAAGGAGTCGAGTGCTGGGTGTGCACAAGCTTGCCCCCCAAGAAGCCCGAATCCTAAATCCCACCAAAACCGTCAGCTTCTTCAAAGCTGTAGGTTTGGAAGAGGCTATATAGCTTACGAGGGCTGACTACAATAGATCCACAATGGGTCATAGTGGTCTTTGGGTATTTAGAGCCCTTTCCTTCACCACTCAAATCGTAATCATAGATATTTTTCCTGGATGGCGCGGTGTAGTACTCCGGTAACCAAATGGGAGGTAAAACTATAGAAGGCCTAGGAACATACACCTTGTAAAACACCAAAAGGCTGGCAACTATGCGTCGATTCTCTAAGCTTTGAAGCTTGGATTTTACTTGCTGATCGTCGCCAATGAGCTAGAGATCATCTCGATCTTGGCTGTACAATGCACAGAGTCCAATGCATTTAGCTGATACTTGGCAGAACAATCCCAAGGATGACAGCAGTACTCCATACAAATCGAACTACCGCTTGGTACCAATGGAGCAACTGTTCCGGTGTGAAGCGCCACCGAACCTTAAAAAGGAAGCCATGCTTTTTTGCAGCAGATGTCCATAAGCATAGCAATGGCTTTGTTGTGTCTCTCGGTGGCAGCGCTCCATAGGTGGATATTTCCAGTAAACGACCTTTGCGAAAACCTTACTGCTGGTCACTAAGGAAACTGTTTAGAAGGTGAAGATGGTATGCTAGGAGCTTCTGATTCGGTACCTACTCATTTCATAAGTTCAGAAATTATGGAGGCATTAGCAGGCTTCTATGACTCAGAAACCACTCCAGATGCAGGAAGAGGCGGTGCAAGCGTGTCAATACTAAATACAACTCGGGTGCGCAGTTTCACTATAGGTACCTGCCCCATCAGGGAGGACTGTTGGCGTTGTTCACGCCTAGGGCACAAACAAAGGACTTTGAGTACATTTCTCTGCTTGATGCAAACCTCTGGCGTGACAGAGTCGCAAAGAAGAATATATATTATGTGGTATCTTGCTTAAAGCAGCCAATCTGCGAAGATATTAGCAAATAGATGCCTTTTCTTTCGCAAAATGAGCCATGATCTGTCAGTTTTATCATCAGCGGCAACCCACAATAACGGGACAACGTGCGAGAGTCACGGCAGGGGTGTTGTTATTAAATTATTAAAAAAAGCATTATTGCCTATATACTTTAAATACTATTCGAATATTCGGATAAATGAAATGAATTATTCGAATTTGAAATTGGGGCGGATATTCGAATAAAATGAATATTCGAATATTCGAATTGCAAACCCTAGGTGAAAGCCGCTTCGCTTTAGCTAAAAGATGCAACGCCTGTGGAGTTTCTTCCGGCGGGTTCTTCTCCACAGAAGACAGCCAAATTGCGAACCCGCCTCGACGTCGAAAAGTGATTTGTAAAATCTTACTTCGAATAAAACATATTTCATTTTAATTTTTCATTTTCTGCGTTAAAATTAATTATTTTAATTATAAATTTACTGTGTGATTATTGTGGAAATATATCTCTGGCCAATTAATCCTTTCTTTTAATGATGTCTGACCCTTTGTCTACATACATTTATTAATTTGTAAAATTAATAATTGAGGTATTTACTCATAATTACAGTACAAACTATATCGGTAGCGACTCATTAACTGTAATTATAAGTAAATACTTAAATTATTTTTTTTAACACTAAAATTATTATTTTTTGATAAAAAAATAATTTAAGTATATTTACAGTACAAACTATAGGTATATCGGTAGCGACTCACTAATTAGATAAAATAACGTTAAAATTCGCCAGTATAAATTAAGTAAAAACTAAAACATTAAATTGAATACCTACAACTTAATCTAAGAGCAAGCTGTATTTGTAGTTTAACTATTTATGTATCTGAGTACCAGATTATTCGCCTGAATATTACAAGACATTTCCGTCTGATTTTAGTCCCGCTCTGGGCGCCAATTAGCACAAACACTAACACTCATAATCCGCTTAGCATCTAGCTGCTCTAGCTGGTTCAAATTAATGCGGATAAGTGTTTACGTATATTACAATAATATAATAGTGCAAATAAATTACCGCTCCAATATTTTAATGGAGCAACCTACCCATGGAACGGAATAACTTTCCTTCCTTACCTTCATTACCTTCTTTAAAATACTACACTAATTTATTTACACCTACACCTTACACCTTGTATATCAAATCCTAATTTATGGTGTGAGATTGTTTTAAAACTTTACAAGGCAGTGGCCACTATATTGCCACCTTAATTTTAACCTTATATTCTCAACATAAAGTCGAAACCGAATGTATTTTATAAAGTTGTTTTGCCTTGAAGGGTTACGTCACCCTGCTGAGAAAACCACGTATGTGCTGCGCTGCGTATTTCAACAAAATTTTACAGGAGACAAAAAACTATGTACTTGAAAAGAAAATTATGATAGGTAAATATTCATTTGGTTGTTTGTTAGTGATTATATGTTATATTTAGCTTTAAAACAAATGCGTAAATTTTAAATACTGCGAGTTTTTTGCCCATTTTGTAAAAGGAATTAGACAAAAACTGTCCTTTACAAGGTTTTCTCAGCAGGGTGACAATATACAGGGTGTTAGTGACGGCTTAGCAAAATACTGAATCGTAATACAGTTTTAATTAAAATATACTAAAAAAGAGTTCAAAGAGTTCAAAGAATTTATTTTTTTACTTTTGGACATTATTACATCACTTAGTGAAGTCATTTAAATTATCTTTTCTCGTCGTTTTCATTTAAAAAAATCCATTGTCAACAGAACGGTCGCGTAAGGCCGCGCCTGGGCGTCCGATTCGCGGAGACATCCCTGACAGCCGTGGCCGAGAAGACGGAAACCCCCGCCCGCGTCCCGCGCCCGCCCGCCTGACACCCGCCCCCGCGGCTCCTTTGCGCGCACCACGAGCGAAACCGCGTGCTGCGCGAGTATTGCCGCGGGCCAACGCTAGTTTGAGTTCTTTTTGGCCTGGTTGCATTCAAGACCTTGTGATTGCGTTTCGGACGGTTGGTTCCACAGTTCTACGACTGGATTTTCAAGTACTCATAGCCCTACTGTATAATATTGATGGGGCTATTTGGATTTGTTTGTCACTGGCCATATAGTGTGGTAATTATGTGTTTTTCAGACAAACAAATTAATAAAGTTTTCAAACTTGTGTGGCACGATCCCTTGGGGTGTGGTGTTCAAAACTCACAACTCTCCCCCCCCCTCCACCTGACGCAACACCCCCCCCTCGCAGGGTAATGTGTCCCTTTTATCGGTTTTATCATATTTTCTCGAAAACTATAATTGATACAAAAAAAGTGTCAAAAGTAAAAATGATCCTCATTAAATTGTAAACAAATGTGTTCTACATCTTATTTTGATAGGCTTGACGGTTTTCAAGCTGTAGCTAGTTAAAAAACTAAAATGAAATTGTTCATCAGATTAACGACAATATAGTCATTATTTATTGGAATGAAGTAAATAAAAAGCTGTAGGTGGAATCATACCGCAGTGTCTTAAGTCTAAAGACTTTGACCAATGTGTGTTGCCAGTGATGACTTACGGATCTGAGACGTGGTCGCTAACGATGGGCCTCAAAAGAAAGCTCAAAGTCACCCAAAGAGCGATGGAGAGGGCTATGCTTGGAGTTTCCTTGCGTGATCGAATCAGGAATTATGAGATCCGCAGGCGAACCAGAGTCACCGAGATAGCCCGAAGAATCGCTAAACTTAAGTGGCAATGGGCTGGGCACATTGCACGTAGAACCGACGGCCGTTGGGGCAGAAAGGTTCTTGAATGGCGACCGCCCGCCGGAAGACGTAGTGTGGGCAGGCCCCCCACGAGGTGGACCGACGATCTGGTGAGGGTCGCGGGAAGCCGCTGGATGCGGGCAGCGCAGGACCGATCATTGTGGAGATTCTTGGGGGAGGCCTTTGTCCAGCAGTGGACGTCTTTCGGCTGAGATGATGATGAGGTGGAATTATTATAACCATTTTAATATTATAAAAGTCTAAATAGGAAAATAAAAACACTAATCAACAGTCCCTTCAGCTTGCTCAAGCATCTTTTTCCGCAGCCTTGCTTACAAGCACACGATATCAATTTAAGTATCTATTGAAGCCGGAGCTGGTGATTGTTTTGTGGGTATAGGATTCAAGAAAGCGTCGGTTTTTGTCCAGCCCCATTCTTCTGGATTTAATATATTACCCAGCCATGCTTGAACTTGCAAATAGGCCCGCCTTGAATGCTGATGTGCCGCAGATGAGGTAGGCGGCAGTTTTGATAGTAGCACTGCGCTTTTTGCTTGCCCAACAAGTTTATTGAAAAATATAAATCTGTGTTCATCAAGGCTATTTTCTGATGGCTTCGCGCCGTATAACGCTAAAATGAACTTTTCGCCAGCAGTATCGATTTGCTCATGAGTGGCATTTTTGTTGTTGAAGATGCCGATAAAGTCCTGCAGATCTTTTCTTTTGTTGAATAACTGAACAGCTTGTATTTTGCCTTTTCCAAAAAATGAAGAAGTTGTATCACATCCAGTCATTGCGTGAAGGAAGAGAATAGAATCTTTGCATCTTTGAACCAATCCTGCATCAGAAAGACTTGAACAACACCAAGCGTGGCCGCTCTGTATACAACACGTAGTAGTCAGAGTAATAATCATATAACGCTCTCGCTCTATCTTGCGAATGGGACGCATATTTATTGATGCTCTGGCAACGTCGCGTGCTTCTTTCTACAAGCCATTCTATACAGTTCCCGCCATAACAAAATTCATCACTGTAGGTGTAGGTAGGTACCACAGAACAAGATACCTAAGATACCTCTTTTAAATGTTCTGTGGTAGGTACATACTCAGAAGTTTTTAATGACTCGAGAAATATTATAAAAAGGTAATGAGATTATTGACAGCTTGTTTTGCAGACCAGCTATTGATTTAAGTCCTGCGCTTTCTTTCATTTATTTTATAGAGTGATTTAAGAGGGAATTGAGCAGGCAACGTATTTTTTTTGGCTTTAGTCTATTTTACCAAAATTTAACTAGCTATACCTCGAATATCATAAAGCCTATATGAATATGTATTTAACCTTTTGTGTTGCCCATTTGATGAAGATTATTTTTGTCTTAAACACTTTGTCCGTATCTGTAACTGTTTTCGAGGAAAGGTGAAAAAACCGATAAAAGGGACACATTTCACGACAAGGGGAGGTGTTGCGTCAGGTGGAGGGGGGGGGGAGAGTTATGAGTTTTGAATACCACACCCAAAGGTGTCATGCCACACAAGTTTCAAAACTTTATTAATTTGTTTGTCTTTCCCATACATTGATTACATAGAATTACTGCACTAATAGAAACGACGCAAAAATAAGAATAAAGCTTTTCTTTTTTGTTGTTTCCTGTGTTGTAATAATGCATGTCATACAAATAGATGTTTTTATTTTACGGAAACAAACGACATGCGATACAGAAACCAGCACATGCGGTTGGACATTCGCACTGCGAAATTCACCCCTACCACTATGGAATACGGGCGCTCTCAAGGTCAATATGTCCAGCAGCATGTGTTGGCTACTGTACCTGCATACGACGTTGACAAACCATTGATTATATAAATATCTACCTTGTATTATATATAATCCAATTTTTCTACATCGAAATTCTTTCATATTTCAAAATAAAATGCTTTGATCAAGAATTTATTGATGCTACTTTGTCAAAACTACTGGCCTAATATTAAGGTTTAAATTTAAAAGATGTTCAGATTTTAATAAAAATGTTAAGAATTTATATACCTACAATAAATAAGAAATTATCTTTTTCAAAGTCTTTCATTACTTTACCTTAAATTTAATCTTTAAAATAAAACTGTAGGTAGAGGTCGAAAATCTGTACCTACATATAAAAAAAATGCTAAAAACCGAGTCAGGAGGGCATTTGAAGTGAAACCATTTGTAACAAGCTTGTACTTGTTTGACAAATTATTATTTTATGAGCAAAAGCGGTTGGGTTTAAATTTTGATTTACAAGAATTTTAATAACAATTATTACAATGGAGTCAAAAGTCAAAAGTCAAAAAGTTTTTATTCGAAGTAAGATTTTACAAATCACTATTTGGTATTCTGTGGTCGAGGCGAGTTCACAGTTTTGTCAAGCGCCAACAATCGCAAGTACCTAAAACTAAAAATAAATAGTGAAACTTCTTGAGATTATACAGGGCGTCCCACGGCTATGCCACATGGAGGGAAAGTACCTTAAATATTGTAGATAGAACATTTTACTGAAAGAAGACTTTATTTTATTTCTAAAAACTATTGTACTGCATTCATACATTTTTTAATAATTACATGGTTGTTAAAATACATAGTCTTCGTTTTATTTCTGACACTATGTTATTTAGCAAAAAATAAACCTTATGATGAAGCCTTTCGATCGGTATGATAAAACTACATGATGTTTTTTTTTTGTCGTGTAGCGGGTTCGATTCCCGGTTCAACCGTGTACTTATTAAAACATGTATGAATGCAGTTTTAATAGTTTTTAGAAATAAAATAAAGTATTCTTTCAGTAAAATGTTCTATCTACAATATTTAAGGTACATTCCCTCCATGTGGCATAGCCGTGGGACGCCCTGTATATATAGGTACCTAAAAGTGTTCATAAAATCCTTTCTCCAATAGAAAAGCTATTTAATTGCGATACAACCAAAAGCGTCCACTTCTATTTCCCACAAGAGTCTCGGCGGCAGGTTCGCGAGTGGAGTGCTGGTTCGAGTACTGTCATGTGAGTTAATTCTTACAATAATTGTATTTTTCCTCCATTTCTCCGAACCAATAGAGTAATTTTACGTCTGATTAAAGGCCTACTCGGGATTTTATTGCCAATAGTATATAATAACTTGAAGCCTAGACGTGAACATGATTTTATTTTTGTATTTTCGATGTCTATTTATAGTTTTGATGAATAAAAATTTATTATTATTATTATTTTATAAAATGTACAGAAGCCAGAACATGCGATTGGACATTCGCTCTACGAAATTCACTCCTACCGCTACGGAATACGGTTACTTTCAACGTCAACATGTTCAGCCGCATTTGCTGGCTTCTATGCTATTTTACCTTTTATAAAAAATAAAAACAACTGAAAGAATAAAAAATATCTAAGAAATGTGCGTCACTTGAGCACTGCTATAGCAATTTGGATTTTTTTATTTTGTTACATAATAGCCAGGGCAAGATTTTATAGCAAGAAAACAATACTCCCGAGAGAAAAACTACAGAAAAATGTTTTTCTATATCTTGTAGAGTTCAGAAATAATAATATATAGAGATATCTCTTTTTTTTTCCTTTCATCCAAATTGATTTGACCGACTGATATTGTAAAAAAAACTAAAAAAATATTGTATTTTCAGATATAACTTGCCGAACGAATGTTGTTCAGTTTCATGAGGTGAGAGGTATGCGATACTTGAATGCTTGCTTATCGTGTGGGTTTCGAGGTTAACCTACCTCACAAACCCTGGTGTCAGAATTATAGAACCGCCTTAGGCTTCCGACATGGCTCCTATAACGACTACATCCGTAGATAGTAACCGGGACCAACGGCTTTACGTGCCTTTCGAAGCACGGAATCATCTTTGTTTTCGGACAATCAGGTGATTCAGCCTGCAATGTCGTAACAAAACTGAGGAAAGTCTCACAAAGTGATATTTGTTCGCCAGTCTCCACTGGGATTCGAACCCGGAACCTCCGTAACGTCAGACGAGCTTTTGACCACTCGACCACGGAGGCTGTTTGATACTTGAATTGAATAACACGTTGTATGTATGTACGAGTATTTACATTTTCCTGTTTAGCGAGCTGACGATCAAACAACAATTTATGATTCCGCACGTTCAGAACTCAGAAACGAAGCACAGAATACATAATAGTCGACCGAAGTGATAACATGAATCTTCTCTGTGGTGATACTTCGATACATAACACGATACATTAGCAAGCAAGCACACACTGTAGTGTACCTATTCTTGTTTTATTTATTTGTATTGTGTGTTGCAATGTTGCAAATAAATTTTATTCTATTCTAGTCTAATTATAACCATTATTAGCAATTGGCGACGGCCTCGTAGCCTAGTTGGTAGTACGTCTGGCTTCAAAGCACAGTGTCGCGGGTTCGAACCCAAACATTAGTGTGATGTTGCCTTGTGTCTGGGTGTGGCATATTCATATACTAACTGTCTGCCCCGCCGCTCCGCCCTCGCTAACATTTTTTCCCGAGGAATGAGGTATGGAGGAGGTACCCTATATGTTATACTAAAGTGTAGGTACCTAATCTATATTATTGTAAAGTTTAATTAAAATACATTTAGTAGTTTTTACGTAAAAAAGTAACAAAAATCCAAACATCCATACATCCATTCTCACAAACTTTCGCGTTTGTAACATTAGTACCTAAGAGTATATCAGCTGGGTGTTGTGTTATGTAGTAAAAATAAGTAGAAACTCGAAGATTTTCGTTTTGTGATTTCAATCTTGTTGTCTTCTGTTCTGTGACGTAAAATCGGTTTGACGGGGTACAGTAACATCGGATTTTAAGCTATTTCGGACAAAAGTGTTTTCGAAATAAAGACGTGTCAGAATTCTATAATCCATACTGTCTAAAATTTCGAAACAAAATCTTATCGTAAAACCGTTCCAAATTCACATTTCTTTTCGCAATATTTTGTATTTATGATGAGACGGGAACATCCGTTAGACATTGCGAAATGTGAGGCGAGATTTATTGCAATGATTTCCTCTTGGGGTCTAAACTGCCTCATTTGCTTCAGTACGTTGAGACACCACGCGGAAGACATTCTTCAAACAGCATACGTGTATGTCTTGGAAGAATGTTTATTGCATTTGGCATTTAAGGGGCCTACAGGTGCTAAGTGGCGCCCCCACCCTTTAAAAATAATAACTCGAAAAATAATTCATATTTCAAAAATCTAGACCGGCGAATAACGAGACGGTGTTCTGTAGGATATATTGAAGCCATTAACTTTAATTATTATATCTCGCTAGTAGTTATAGATGGAAAATTTCTAAAAGTTGCACCTGTAGGCCCCTTAAAGCCAGATAAGTTATAATAGTAAAACTAAAATACACGCTTCTAGCACGCACTAAAAATTACAAAAGTCACGTGACTATTTTTTTCGTATTCCTGAGCTGACAGCAAACCCTTTCATTTAATACCCATATCATGCGGGTGGATTTCAAACAGCCAGACCGCCATATTGGAATTGTAATGACGTTTCTTAGCTAGTCGTGTATTGTCATCAGAATTCAGAGCGAGTGCCAAATTTCATCCTAATCGAAAACCGGGACGTGGGTCAAATTAAGATTCCAAGATTTTCTTACATACTTAGTTACTTATTACAAGTGAAGGTAATATAAAGCGTGTAAACAAACAAACAGAAAGCAATTATTATTTTGATGGATGAAAAAATAACACAAACACTCATACGAACGAATTTAGTTTATTTTCCTCGCTCATGATGTTACAAAACAAATAATTCCAGAAAGTCCACTTTGGTCGTTTTGTTCACCACGCTTTGTTGATACCTATCCTACTGACAGGCCGTGCTACTACGCCCACTCGTAAAATAGGGGTGTATTAAATTCAAAATTACATAGATTACATTTTACCGCGTAGATTTTAATATAGGTGTACTATGTGGCTGTATGTATATGGGCGACTACCTAGCTAAGCCCGTTACATGCTGAATACACCACCATTCATTAACTTCACTCACTGAGAGCATTCTTTTGTTTTGGCACTGGGCGGTCACTCAACTTCTTTTTGAATAGCAACTGAATATCACCTACAAGTCAATGGCGCTAGCCCGAACACCACCGGCTTATAATTATCTAGCAATTAAACTTGTCCATTGCAATCCAGCTTTTATTACAAACACGCAACCACTGAACTCCAACCCAGTCGCCAAAAGTACCTCTTTTCTTATAAATAGAGCCTCAACGGACTACTTTGTCGACACCCCTATTTATTATAATAATTTTTTCCCCTGTTGTCGGTGTCTAATTTCATTCTGGTAATTATATTTCCGGTGTACTTGAAATTGATATCACAAATTCTTGAATTCGGTCGTTGACTCGCTATGGTAAGGCTGTTTCCTAATATTTTCCCCGTAGGTATATCCAGGTGCTTCCAGCTTGCCTGCCCACACTTAAAAACCTTTTTGGAAAATCACTAGATGCAATCAGTGCAATACTGATAGTTATGGAGTAGTTACACATATATTATATTATATATCTAGTATTTATTACATTAGTATTTTATACCCAGACATCATTTCACTACAATCTTATGTAAAACACATGCTTGTTAATTGTCTCAATATTTTTCATAAAAGAATGCACTTACAGCACAGCGCTCAATAATTCGAACACTGTTATTGTACCTGTCTAAATTAATATTTACCCTATATAGAAAAAGAGCTGTATCTTCTGATACAGGCAATATTTTGCTTACTAGCTAGAAGGTACCAGCTTTTAGCATAAGTACGAACTGTTTTTGGAAGAAATAAAAACTGTTTTATTTTATTTATTTATTTTTATGGAGATCTTTGAAAACGGCCTGTTAGTAAAATAATGCTAAACTGACTCAGTCCTTCTCAACTGTACAAATTTTACCTCTGAACCTTTTCCGAAATTACAAAAGAAAATTTTCCCTTGTCCGTGGTACGGTTGTGTTGGACTATGCTTTACTTGAAAAACAGGCGCAGAAAGCTAGTGAGTCTCATTCCCGTTTTTTTACTAAAATCTTCGCCCACACATCTGGTTGAATATCACCGCCGGCACTTCTAATTTAAGTGATTACTTGAGTAGGTACAGAAGCCAGCACATGCGGTTAGACACTCGCAACACGAAATTCACCCCTACCGCTACGGAATACGGGCGCTCTCTAGGTCATCATGTCCAGACGCATGGCTACTGTACCTAAAGCCAAAAGTTATTTTCCAATAAAATACAGAATGGTTACGGAGAATCAGAGAAAGAAAAGAGAAAGTTTTTTTATTAGACAATTCGCTGAGGAGCGCCGTCGATTCGCAACTTTTGGGCCATTATTGCATCTGAAATTCAAATGGTCCCAATCCCATCCGGGCCCAGTTTCACCAAACAACAATTCCCAATACCACAATACTACAAGTACATACCTACAATTAAAGCCTGACCAAAGAAATAAAAAACCTCGCCATATTGCGGAATTTCAATGGAACTAATTTTATAATGAACGAACGAACGAATGAACTAATTTTTTTTGTCGGTGTCGGTGGTGAGGGTCGCGGGAAGCCGCTGGATGCGGAGAGCGCAGGACCGATCGTCGTGGAGATCTTTGGGGAAGGCCTTTGTCCAGCAGTGGGCGTCTTTCGGCTGAAATGATGATGATGGATTTTATAATGGAAATTATTGCCATTAACATAAAAATATACACGTGGCGCCCCCAGAGCAAGTTTTTTATTTCTTTGGTCAGGCTTTACAAGATGAATGGTCACTGAATTCAAAGTAAATTATCATACTCTACCTATATGGGCTGCTGATTGATGGAAAGGATGATGCGTTATATTATAACTGAATACGCGGTTGTGTTTTGTTAACAATTTGGGGTTCCATCACATCACACAAAAACGATTCATGGAAAATAAACCTTCTTTTGTCTTACAATATAAAAAATATTCTCTTCAAATTTCCATAAAAGTTTCCTTTTGACATTTGATAAAAAACCTCTTTCATCTAGCCAGTGAACATTTCAATTAAAGAAAAAGATAAAGGATAAAAATTAAACGATTCACATCTAAGATCAACAGTTCATCACATCAGCTACGCAAAAACATAAAAGTAAACCTGTTTTTTCGTGAAACGGGCCCCTGTGTTCGTGTTTCAAACAATACCGACTGTATACAAACGGCGGAGGCATTTTGTTTTATAAATTCAAGATATTATTTTAGTTCAACTCTATACTGTAATGTAACCGTCAAAGCTGCGTTTTCTCACAATGAAAAGTGTTACTTAGTCGCTCATTTATAATTGAGTGGGTAGGTAGGTAGGTGTTTTGAACTAATTCACAGCCTACATAGCCCTCATGCTTCCCTTTATCGTAAGAGCGGTTACGCACTAATAAAATAATACGTAACAAAGCCTGTACCCGCTGGCGGGGGCGCAGCCAAAACTAATAATCAGAGACGGAGCCCCTCAGGCGTCGTCTCCTTATCCTTCACTATGTTTTTCAGTATCAACGCGCTAGGCCTAGGTTCGTGACTCCCTCTCCCCGCCCCAGACGCGTTGTTATAATGACTACTCTGGGCTGGGGTAGAGCCATCCGCTCCCCCGCAAGTCCGGTGAAGCTTGATTCGTTGCACTTTTTCGACAAAAGAAAAAAGAATTTTTTCCGAGAAAGTCCTTAGGTAAGTACATTTTTTTTCCGTTTGTATTATGGACGTTCTCGGATTCGGTCCCACTGTGCTACCTGATAGCCGTATGGTTCCAGGTTTGTTTACTGCAGGTAATAAATTCTTAGAAGCTAAATTCAAAGTGTAAATTTGTTTAATTCATCGGTTTGATTATTAACTAATAGCCTTGCGCCGCGGCTCCGCCCGCGTTAACAGTTTTTTCCGTAAGAGTGAGGCACTTTCCCGCAGTAAAAGGTAGCCTATGTTACTCAGGGTGAACCTAGCTTTGTAATGGTGAAAGAATTTTTGAAATCGGTTCAGTAGTTTTTGAGTTTATTCGTTACAAACATACACACAAAAATAAAAATCTTTCCTCTTTATAATAATACTAGCTTCCCGCCGCGGCTCCGCACGCGTTATTAGTTTTTCCCGTGGGAATGAGGAATTTTCCCGCGGTAAAAGTTTGCCTATGTTCTTCCGCAAGGTCTATTCTATCTTTATGCCAACTCCGCTCGCTTTAACAATTGTTCCCGTGGGAATGAGAAAATTTCCCGCGGTAAATTGTAACCTATGTTCTTTCCTAAGGTCTATTCTAACTTTGTGCCAAGTTTCACTAAAATCGGTTCAGTACTTTCGGAGCATTTTCAATTATTAGGAATATTTTACGTATTTTTTTCACACCTCGGGTTACATTATTGAAGTTTTAGTAAGGATCCCAAATTTTTTTGAAAATAAAATATAGCCTATGTTACTCAGGGTGAATGTAGCTTCCCAACAGTGAAAGAATTTTTGAAATCGGTTCAGTAGTTTCGGAGCCTATTCGATGCAAACAAACAAACAAACAAACAAACAAAAAAACAAACAAACAATCAAACCTTTCCTCTTTATAATATTAGTATAGATAATAAGTATAAGTATGATACTATGATAGGCACTTAATGACGTCATACAAGAAGCTGTAGTAGTAGTATCAAATACCTATACAACTACACCTACATACAACTAAAAAATTCAGCTGAGGTTTATAGCCTCTTGTCCCTTGACAGTACAGCTTTTTTCCTCTGGCAACATCTGACCTATCTCCATGCGAAATTTCATCCATACTGGGCTCAATTCCAGCGTGGCCGCTAAAATCTCTAAATTTAAGTTGTTGGTCTCTTTCATTCATATGGGAATCGAAAAGGATGGGAGATGAATGAATTTAATTTTGAAAATAAGTAGTGCAGCTGTCAAATTTAGCTTAATTTAATCGGGATGTTCCGCATGCCTGCTAAATTAGTGCGTAAAATTGATGTTTGACGTCTCTAAATTTAAGTTGACAATCACTATCACTATCCCTTTTTGTTCTTAAGATCGTGAAAGGGACATATGGTTTTTAAATTTAAGTAAGAGCGCAATATGTAGAATCGGGCTCATTGTTTGGGGAAATCTTCGACTTCTTATAAAGAAAGCTTCGTTTATTTAACGACCTTGATTTTTGTCAACTTTGGGTAGGTAGGTAATTACGAAAATTAAAATTAATCTTTCCCTCTTCACTTTTCACATAAGGACAAAAAATATGTTTTCAATTTCCTCTGTCTTTGTTTAATATTATGATCGCTTGAGTATTACCACGGGAATAACCTCTTACTTATTGGTTTGGACCTTGGACTTCGAAGATAACTCTTTGAAATGTAACATCACGCACTATTTAAATGAAAAAATGTTAAATATTTCTGTATTAGGCTGAGGCCAGACGAGCGTAATTTTTATTTGTGGCTAGCGTTTTTTCAGTCGCGCAATTTCTGCTACGTTCGGTTTACAAAACACCTGTTTCGTTTGCAACGACGAGTTTCAAATCTTGTATGAAACCGAAAATACGCGACTCACAACTCAAAAACTACGCTCGTCAGGCCTTACCCTTATTATGTAAGGTGTAAGTGGGGGCACGTGGGGGCTTAGTGACAAAAAAAACTAAACTGACATTTTTTTTTTCTTTTTTTTTTTTTTAATTGGCCTATGCTTGTGTTGAAAAGGTACGACCAATTAAGCTTCACCGGACTTGAAAACTGACATTCTCGATGAATAATCAACTTTCTCAAACAAACTTTTTTCAGAATCGATAAAAAATCGAACTGTCTCGTCCTTTTGTGTGAGTGCCGATGTTTTCTTCATTTCCTAGAAAAGTTTGTTGAGAAATGTCGCTCAGCAATGACTGAGAACTTCCTTTCAGTATTTGCTAAGCAGTGAATTACTCCCTGTATAGTACCTACACTATTATTTCCTGTTAAGTCATTATTACACGATAAGTTTGCCGGATTAATAAAATACAAACATAAAGATTAAGATAAAAGTTGGTTAAGTAAGCGATCCGCCTTACCCTCTCTTTGAACACAGAATGTATTAAATGATTTATCTACTTACTTCCATTTCATTTTACAAGAAGGGTAATTTTGCGAAAATCAAAGCGGCTACCCCGAGGTGATTAAGTACGTATTTTGTTTAGCTGATATCCAATTCTTCACTTTAATAAACCGTTTACAAAGATCCAAGAAAATTTTCATCAAAGGCAATGGAAATTTGTTCGTAAAAAGAGTATTTATTTGCGTATAGGAAGCGGTCCTTTCCGCCTCAGGGAGTTATTAACTGAACGGCCATGCACAAAAACCTTGTTTATAAACTCTTGTGCCGCAAAATTAAAGTACCAAGCTACTATTTCATATTCTGTGACCAAGCTTACCCGGAGCTTCTTCTTACGTTGTTTGTAATGAATATACTTTCACCATTATAAAGCTACATTCACCCTGAGTAACTAGGCTAACAGTTTTTCCCGTGAGAATGAGGTATTTTCCCGCGGTAAAAGGTAGCCTATGTTACTCAGAGTGAATGTAGCTTTTTAATGGTAAAAGAATTTTTGAAATCGGTTCAGTAGTTTTTGAGTTTATTCATTACAAACATACACACACACACACACACACACACACACACACACACACACACACACACAAATACAAATCTTTCCTCTTTATAATATAGTATGATATGATAGTATTTTACACGGGTAGAGTAGGTCGAGTTAGTCAGTAGAGTTCGGTAAAATAAAGTTAGCTGCAGAGATAATACTTAAACCCTATTCCTAGCGCCCCGACGACGTCCTGGTGTAAGTTATATTATATTATACCTGCAGCTAACTGTACTTGACGTTTACTCTACTCATGTTAACTTAACTTACAGGATACATTTTTATAAACAGTATGGTAACAATGAGCAATGTAAATTTATGTCGAACGCCCATGTAGTACCCACTTCAATAAAAGTTGGGGACTCCGCTCTCGAAGTTGTAGACCATTACGTCTACCTGGCGAACCAGATTCACCGACATAGCCCGAAGAATCGCTAAACCGTAGAACCGACGACGGCCGTTGGGGCAGAAAGGTTCTTGAATGGCGAGCAGTGGACGTCTTTCGGCTGAGATGATGATGGTAACAAAAAGACTCCATTAAATATGTAAGTACGTATTTAATAAAATCACATTATTTTATAAAAGTATCAGTCATTCGAAGTAACTCCTAACCCGTACCCGTGAATATGATGGTTGCTAAAGAACTGATTTGCTTGTAATAATATACTACTATTCGATAATTCTTAATAAATAAATTAACATGTAGCTTTTTAAATCATTACTACTACTCTACCACGCACGACCCAGAAATGCTAGTAATTAATCTGTTAACAGCTGAGCACTCTTTTGTAAATTTTGAAAATATCGGCCGAATGAAAATTCCCGCCGTATTTCAAAAATTCTATAAATTAATATTCGCAACAAAGACTAAAAATGTACACGAGGCGAACACGAAGCAAGTTAAAAATGTTTGTCTTGTAAGAAAACGTTTTCGATTCTTACAACCGCCTACTCTCCCAACTTCCACGTTTTCGTACGTCGTTTTCTTCTTTTAGATGAATATCATAAATAAATCAGTCCGGTACTACATCAAAAACTGATCAGGTAATAATCTCCAAATTATAGGCCGAATATCGGATAATTGCCAAGCACTCGTGGCATCTCTACTTTTTTTTTAAATTGACCTATGCTTAAGTCAAAAAAGTACGACGGATCAAGCTTCACCGGACTTATCTCTACTTAGGTATAGGTACCTAAATTCAGATTAGGTAATAGATATTTATTAAATTCTTATAGGTACATCGAAACCTTTCACGTTCTAGACATAAATTTGACATAAATGGGTTCTGCTGATCTCAGCACCATGTCTGCTTCAAGCAAAGGTCTCCAGCCCCTGGTCTTCGGCTGCAGCTTGAAGTTGCGGCAGACTTCGCAGAGGATACTCTTCATCTCCATCATGGCGAAACGCTGACCTGGTGGAAGAATATTTTAAATACAAATCAATTTTCTAGCATCGACTTGTCATCAACATCTTCATAATTTTCAGCCCTCAGCAGTCCGCTGCCATACGGATGCGAAGTAATATGGAAGGACTATATAAGAAGAGCTTGATCCGTCGTACCTTTTCGACTCAAGCATAGATCATTTTTAAAAAAAGACTATATAAGACTTCATGCGATCCTCATCTGTCGCAGTCGGTCCGCCTTGTGCCACTACGCTACGTCCTTCGTTTTGCGATTGATGTGCCACACAACCAAAAATAGCTTAAGATATTTTCTTCGATCATGGCTAAGGACACTCGAGGGACACTCTCTCTCTCTTATTGTGACACCTTGCAAACAAAAAACTAGATCAAAAACGGCGCATCCGTTTAGGAGCTACGATGCCACAGACAGCCATAAAGACAGACACACACGTCAAACTTATAACTCCCCTCCAGATTTTTTTCTACTCCTTTTGGTCGGGGGTTAAAAGCCTTTCATCCCCAACGGCTGTTGGTTCTTTACGAAATGTGCCATGCGTGGGCCATGGACTAGTTACACTTGTAACTATGGTAATTCGTCTATGGTGTGGGCAGAGGCAGACAGTGACAGTGGTGTCACAGTTTAGCAATCTAGGTAGCTACGTCGTGGTCTTCGGTTGCTTGTGAAATTCGCTTTATCTTATCATGTCAGTTATTTTTGTTACTAGTACACGTATAAGGTATTTTCCCACATCAAAAGTAACATACGAGATGTCTATCACCCTTCAATTTTTTATCGCATACGTTCAGATGTGAAAGCGTACAAAAGTACAGAGTGAAAGATATATAAAATTTGCTACATTATTAACTTTATGAACTTAATTAAACGGATTCCCTTAACTTTCGTAGAAGAGGTGCCGTGTCAGTATTCCTTGAGGAATGTCTCTACATAATACTTTCTAATGCAATAAAAACCTATTTACTCAATTCAAAGAACTCTCCCCATATCGTATCACAAAGTAGACTCTTAAATACATATCTCATTTCATTTCGTAGTGCACTTAGAAGTCACAAGCGGCCATTTTAATTTATTTATTTATTTATTCAGTGCACAGAGGGAATTTTAATCTGTGGCGTCGAGTTCGCGAGCACTTAGCTTTTAATTTTATTTTGTTTAGTAAGCTGATACGGATGACTTCATATTCAATTCTGAAGGTTTGTTTTTAAAGCCAGTATATTACGAATAAGTATGCGTATTTTTTTGTTAGTTTATACTACTGTATTTATTTACTTTTCTTATGTACTTTCTGTTTTGAATACGCAACGACCATTTTGAACTTCCTTTCAAATTAGAATATATTCTATCCAAATATCAGTTAGACAGATAGAGGACCAGAAGTTCAAAATGGTCGTTATTGGAGCCATGTCGGAAGCCTAAGGCGGTTCTATAATTCCGACACCAGGGTTTGTGAGGTAGGTTAACCTCGAAACTCAAACGATAAGCAAGCAAGCATCATACATTTTGTGCGGGGCTCCTTAAAACTGAGCTCACCGATATTTCGCATTTATAACATAGTGAGATCTTACCTATACAATTCCTAGGACCAGCGCTGAAAGGCACGTAGGCGTACGGATGCCGATGACTGCCGTCCAGGAACCGCTCAGGCTTGAAGGCTTCAGGGTCGGGAAACTGGTCTGGTCTCCTGTGTAGGTCGAAGATATGTATTGCGGCTTCGGTACCTTTCTTGGGAATCAAGACGTCACCTATTAGGGAAAGAGTAGATGAGTTTCTTAAGGTAAAGTTTAGAGAAGAGAAGATTACCCATGACTTAGCTAGCGGGTCAATCTCTGAGGTTACCGATTTAGTTTTTGTTTTGTCTATACATATAATTAGAAAACTGGTAGCATTTGGAAAGGTGGCTTCGGGGAATGGTAACCTTGGGGAATAACCCGATTTAGATACTCGAACTATCATAATTTTCATTATCAGGCCCGATCTTTAGCCGCACGCATCCAGTTGCTGCCACAACAGGGACTACTATTTGGTATTCTGTGCCACAACGCAGATCGTCGCTACATGTAGCAGCTACATGTCGCTACATGTTGTAGCTTCAGCCACAAACTTAATTTGTCTAAACGCGGTATTCATTGCAGAACTCGCTAGCTCCATCCAGCCATTCAATAACCATGGTCAAATGGCAATAGCAGTTTTGCATGTTTACTCTCTAAGCACCCTGAACCAAATCCTAAAGAAATTTCTTAGGTCACGCACGTTTGAATAGGCCTTAGTTGACCACGCTAGCCCAGTGCGGGTTGGTCAACTTTGGTTGCAATTTCCTTACGATGTTTTCCTTCACTTGAAGAGCGTCGAATAAACGTACATACATATGAATTCGAAAATTGAAAACATTGGTACGCGTCGAGGCTTAAATCAGCGAACTTCTGAATGGAAGTCAACGACCCTAGCCACTTGGCAACCGCCGCTCATCTCATTTATAAGTCAAAGTCAAAGTATTCATTTTTAACATTAGGATATTTACATCACTAAGTTAAGTCAATTACATATTATTTTGTGGCGAGTTCAGAGATTGGCTGTCTTCTGTGAAACTGCTTAATACACATAAACTTACCCATTTGAAAGTCTTCGGTGATAGTTCGCCCAATGAAAGGCACGCTGGGGTAGAGTCTCAGGGTTTCTTTGACGACAGCTTCCAGATACTTCAGCTCAGCCAGGTCTGCCATGGTCTGCAGACGGTCTCCCAACACCTGCTGGATCTCCTCGTAGATACGCTCCTAAAGAATACATTTAGTTCAAGACAAGAAAATATCTGGAGATAAACTTATCGTTAATGCCATGATATAGGTATAAAAAATAATAAAAGTAAGGTTTCTATATTCGTCATAACAAAAATTACATAAAAAAGAATTGTATTTCAGTTTTAAGTAATAGTAAACATAAATATTTTTCTATTCGACGTTTTGATGTTAGATACGAGTATGAGCATCATTATGAACCATTTTGCTTATATTTTACAAAAAAATACTAAGCCTATTTCTACCGGAAGGAGCCAAACTTGGTATTAGGATTATCAACTTTTTTCTGGTTGTTGAAAGGATCAAGAAACTATTTTGCGGCGGGGCTTTTAAAACTTTTAATTCAATGTTATTATCATATCAATGCGGAATTCCCATGCTTGTCGCATTTATGAAAAGGTCCGGAACCCATGATTCCATTAAATCATACCTGAACTTCCTCGTGGTCTGCTATCAGCATCAAACCGAATGTTAGAGCTGTGGCTGTGGTATCATGTCCCTGAAAATAATAAACAATGGATACTTAAGAGTACGAATAGAACAAGCAGGGCTAAATGAGACATTTTCGCATTCGTCTCACTTTCGACTGGTTGTTTGTTCCACAACTTTCTTAATGTCATTATTGGAGACAAGGTTTTGGATGGAATTCACAATTAGAATTCATATTATCCCTACAGTTAAAATACCTTCAACTAAGAACCTTGAAAAATATGAGGTGGTTCCTTTCTCTACGAACTTTTTTTTAAGTGAGATCATTTCACTAATTGTATAAATAATATAATAATAAAAGTAGTTTATTTTTCCCACACAACAAATCATTCATTATCTTAACTTACTTAGTAGGTAGGTATAGGTACTTAATCTGTAACAATGAGTTATGAATGGGACTGGTGCCTAAAAAAAGGATGAAACCTGTGTCATAGGTCACCAAGCCCTCACACCACGGATCATCAGATCGGATTGGATCTGACCATCATCAATTTCAATGAGCCCAAGATCTAATTTTACCTCAAACATGAACGTGTTGACCTCTTCTCGAATTCCTTCCAGATCGATCTCTCCCTTGCTCTCAGCTTCTAGAAGCAGGTCCAACATGGCCATCTTCTTCTTCTGTCCGATCCCATCATCTGTGTCTACTGTCACGCCTTCTTTGGTCCTCCGTTTCTTCCGCTCTAGAATCACGCCGTCGGCAAATGAACGAACCTGGAAAAATATGCACTATTTCTTTTATAATATACATACCCACATACCCACTCATATTTCCTTAGGTACAAATCATAATAACCGCAGGAATTAATTTTCGCCATAAAAGATTATCCAGCGGAATAAATTAATGTCAGTTTTTACTACAATTTTTTTTTTACGCTCCATGGCCTCTTTAATATCATCCGTATTTGTTTGGCCTCCTTTAACTCCCTCCCCTTTGTCCTGTTCTGGGCAGTAAGGAAACAGTTGCTGCTCGCCACCTATCCTGACTTCCATCTCATTCGTGACCTTTCCCTTGGCTTCTTTTAATCCCGTGGTTTTCCACTCCAGAACTCTAACATACCTTTTTGGAAAGCTTTTCAAACTTCTTCCCCAGCTTGGAATGGTTAAAGAAGAGATCGCTGTGTAGCCAAACCCTGGTCAACCTGCTCAACAGCACCCCTCCAATCTGCAATATTGCCTTCTTGTACTCCACCGTGTCTTCTGATTTGTCCTGGTCCAACTGAGTACCCATTGCTGTTTCTGGAATAACAAGTGATTATTAAATAGCAGTCCTCAACTGGAACACAAATTACGTAGGTATAGCGGCGGCAGCGGCGCGCGGCGCGCCAAAACAGATGGTCCATTCGGAACTAAGCGCCATATTCTTATGCACACATTCACTAATCTGTGGGAAAAATTGGATTATTTCTTGGCTTCGTTCTTATACAGGGTGAAATTGACGGCTTAGAAAATACTGAAAGGACGTCTCAGTCAATGGATCTCAATTAATCAACTTTTCTGAAGAAACTTTTCCCGTAAACTATCTGATTAAAATTAGGTACTATTTTGTATGGAAGTGTCTATATTTTTTCAATTCCGAAATAAGTTTGTTTGAAAATGTTGAACAGAAGCGGCCTACGGCTACGCCTTTACCCCGTATAGTCAAAACAAAAAGGTGAAATTACCACAGATGGCATAAAGCGTCACATTGCTGATCAGAGGAAACAGCTCCAACTCCTGACCATCTGTCTTCTTTAGCTCCTCTACCATGTTGAGACTCTTCTCCTCGATGATGGTGGAGAAGTTCTTTAGGATGTTGAAGTGGAAGGTAGGTGTCATCATCTTGCGACGCCTTTGCCATTTATTGCCTGAAAAATATTGATTATTGACATTCTTTCTTGTCCAAAGAGGACCCTGTCTGCCACAAGCATTATCAGAGTAAAAAAGTGTAAAAAATACATACTCCTTATGCCTGTATGTGGCGGACACTATGCCTCTTTATGAAGATTTATCGGCTGATGATGATGAATATAATAATTAGTAAATATAGAAAAAATGCATGCAACTTGAGACTGACACCCGCACTACTAAGAAAAAGACCTACACTAGCGTCTTACGAGCGTCTTTTAGGCGTCGTCGTTGTGCATCGCACATACGAGTACAATCATAGCCAGATAGGCAAGTGAAACAAAGGACGGACGCGGACGATTGTATGCGCTCGCTAGTGTGTGGGGTGTCTTAATTCGCTACTGCTACTAGAACTTACAAGGTCAAACTGTCTAGTTGCATATGCAAATAAAAATATAACCAGTAGACCCCCAACAGGATAATAGGTCTGGTTGATGAATACTTATAAGAAATAATATTTACATTTTAACAGAATAAGAGGACGCCTTTGATAAAGTACTATTTATTTACCTGTACTAAGCAAGAGACCAGTCCCAAGCCAGGGCTGCAGGAAGCTATACGGATAGCTCTTCGATATGTTCTTCGAGTGTGAGAGAATCACCTGCCAATTAAATACAGCAGTATTAAGAACTACTTCAAAGAGATAGAATTTTTGTTACAAAAGAATTCGAATGTCCAAAGGCAGAACACTGAGATATTGAGTCTAGGGGTGAGACGAGATGAGCTCTGACCTTGGCCCTTGGCCTAGAACATTCATAATAATTATAATAATGTCGTTCACTGCTAGACAAATGTCTCCACCACAGATCTCCACATTCCGCGACCCTCAACAGATCGTCAGTCCACCTTACAGCTCGCGACCGCCATTCGAATTTTTTTCTGCCCCAAAGGCTTTCGGCTTTTCCTCCTACTCGGTGAATTTGGTTTGTCTGTGAATTTCATCATTCCTGATTCGATCTCGCAGGAAAACTGCAAGCATAGCCATCTCCGTCGTTCTTTGGGTAACTTTGACACGTCTTATGAGGCCCATTGTAAACGACAACGGCTAGGACTACAACATGGCTAAGGAGAAAATTAAAACAGCATAGAGAGCGTCGGTGGCCAAGTGGCTAGAGCCTTTGACTTCCATTCGGAAATTCGCGGGTTCGAACCTCGGTACGTACCAATGTGTTTCAGATTTTCGAATTGTACATATATTCGAGCCTATGCCTAGGACATGACTAAGGAGAAATTAAAACAGCATAGAGAGCGTCGGTGGCCTAGTGGATAGGCCCGTTGACTTCCATTCCAAAGTTCGCGGGTTCAAACCTCGGCACGTACCAATGTGTTTTCGATTTTCGAATTCATATGTACGTTTATTCGACGCTCTTACGGTGAAGGAAAACATCGTGAGGAAACCTGCACACACCTGCGAAGAAATTCAAAGGTTGTGTGTGAAGTTGACCAACCCGCACTGGGCCAGCGTGGTCGACTAAGGCCTATTCACTCTGGTATCAGGGTAGGCTCGAGCCCCTCGGTGGGGACATATATGAGCTGTTAACGATAACATATATTCGAGTGGAGGAAAACTTCTTGAGGAAACCTGCACACACTTGCGAAGTAATTCAAGGGTTGTGTGTGAAGTTGACCAACCCGCACTTGGCCAGCGTGGTCGACTGAGGCCTATTCATCCTGTTTTCAGGGTAGGCTCGAGCCTCTCGGTGGGGACATATCTTCTTCTTCCTCGTTCCCTCAATGCTGAGGATCGCGACCACGTACAACCAGTCTCCAGTGGGGACATATATGAGCTATTAACGATGAGCCCTGTCGGGGTGCTGATGTTGCAAAGGTTGGTATATTTGGTTTGCCGCGACACTAACCTCGACGTCGCTAGGATTGAAAGTCTGCACGATGCGTCTGCCCATTATCTTTATCATATATCTGTCTCCATAGTCCTTGCCCAGCTGCCGTGTTACCTTGAACACCTGAGCTGGAAATATCCATTTAGAAATAAAAGTGGTTCATAAATTGATATTAAAATTTAATTCGAAGTTTGTATGAACTTTATGCAGCTGGAAAATATAAATAATGAGGGTGAAACTGAAGGGTAGAGCTAATTATTAATAAAACCCGAGCGGTTTTTTTGAAGTCGGTTTAACACTAATAAAGTGTGAATCCACAGAACAGAGAAAGCACAGACTGACAAACGTTATCCGAGTTTATATGCATTCTGTAATACAGGTTACATTCGCTTTCTATGAGACAGGCTGCAATAAACTCGAATATTAGATCGCGATAGCACTTCTCCCGTCTCTAATGCTGTAAACAACTGTTTCAGCCATTATATAAAGAATCTGAAATCTGAAGAAGCGCATCAGAAAAAATCTACTTCTGTAACGGGGTGCCTTGCATTATGCCACCTCACTCTCATCACATTTAGCATTCCTTTTTCGTCTAAATTCGAATATTTAATTTTGGAATTCATTCGTCATTCATCCGTCATTTCGTCCATTTTTCTATTCACTTTTTGTTTTCTTCTCGGCCGTTTTCTCAAAATTATTTGTTTTCTTGTAAATATGTAAAGTTTAATAGTACCGTGTAAATAAATGTAAATATAATAGTTTTGTTCAGTATTATTCCTACTTCTCCCGTTTCATCAACAATTTGACGCTCCGCTGGCGCGTCTAAGAAGCGCCAAGCTCGAGAAGCTGTCAAACGCGACATATTGACAGAACTACTATGGCTCTAATGTCACTATGTCGCGTTTGACAGCTTCTCGAGCCTGTCGCTACTTACATAGTAAGCCTACAGGGCGCGCCGCGGTTGCGTCACCTCTATGGCTTCAACTTACTTGGACTCAGCATCATGAAGTGGAAGATATTCCCCACAATGGGCCGCCTCGGTGGTCCCGGGAGCTGGTCCGCGGGGTGGCTTCGATCACGGGCCACAATCCATACCACCAGGACTATCAGAGCTGCCACCGCTATCGACCACAACATTCTAGAAGGCCTTTTGGTAACCGAATTACGAGTATTGGGTGTTTATTGAGTTTCTTGACGATAAAATGTTCTTCTTCTTTTCCTAAAACAAATAAGATAAATTCTAAATCAAAGTCGAAAGTTTTTTTTTTAAGTAAATTTTTACAAAACCTACAATCCAACTTTCCTGTTTAAAAAAACATTCCTGTTTAAAATTATCGCGTCAGAGGGATATTTCACGTTATTAAAAAGACTGAAGAAGAAAGGAACGCAGATCACCGTCAGTATGAGATATAAATACACCGCGCTCACTCTTGCGCATAACTGCCTGGAGCCTAAGTATGTTCTAAGGGAGCCTAAATGACTTAATTCATTTCGAATTTTGAAATTTGAGTGTCGACAAAACTTACATACAAACTAACATAATTGATACATAGGTCTTCTAAAAAAAGTCGCGCGCAGTTTTCTCTATCTAATCTTTATGAAAGATAATTCTCGTGTCAGTTATATTACTGACTGACTAGCTACTAGTCTTGGTCGCCTATATATAATATAATATCAGGTACTTATATGTTTAGCACATGAAAACTTTCTCCGTTCGTACAGGTAGAAAAAGAAAAATGTTGACCTCTCTTTGAAGTTGTACGAAATTCGTTCGTACGTGCAATGATTTTAAAAAACACTTCGCCAATTCATTTTTTATGCCTAACTGGTTTCGAACTTGAGCCTCCTTTAACCACTATGCCACTGATTTGTTTGTGTAAGATACTTAGAAACCATGTCGTGATATGAGAATCAAATAATATAATATAAAGACTCAGAAGAAAATTTATGAGGTTAGCAACAACTGGTAGAGCTACAAGCATACAACAAAAAAAATCAGAAAAAAAATTTGTATTTATGGCATTAAAATTATATAATCATTTTCCATCACATAAACCAAATATTAAAATATATATATATAATTTTGATGCCATAATCGTCGCTCGTGATAACTATAGATTGGCTAAAGTCAGTACTTCTTTCGTGGGGCTCTGTGTACGCTACTATAATAAAATACCTGATGATATTGTAAATCTTCCAGAAAAAAGGTTTAAATGCCACGTGAAACGGCATCTATGTAAGAATGCGTACTATGAATTGGATGAATATTTGAATGATAAGAAAGCTTGGTGTGTAGAAACTTCAGCTCGACACGAGAAACGCTGTGCTTAATCTAAGGTAATATTATTACTAAAATTTGTTTGTAAAAACCTACGTAATTGTGCAACATTGTAGTGCGGTCGACTATGCAATTGGGAAGCCATTAATTAGATTGTCGTGATAACATCTGGCTGACTGAGTATTCATGCTCACTAAAGTGTCCTGACTTGCGGTGGCGTGTGGGCCGGGTCGTTGGGTTCCCTCTAATATGGTTGAGCCCGGCGATGGCTGTCCCATACGTCAAACCCGTGAACGTGGTGCTGCTTGGGGGGACTGGTCTGCTCTAGTCGATTGCCGATTGTTTTATTGTTTGTATAGTTTAGTTTTTCTACTTTGACTGGTTGCCTTCCTTTAATTTCATATTTCGGCTGCACTCTTTGTTATATTAATCAAATTGTATAAAATAATAATTACCTATGTAAAAATATTTTGAAAAGATGCAACGCCTGTGGAGTTTCTTCCGGCGGGTTCTTCTCCACAGAAGACAGCCAAATTGTGAACCCGCCCTGACGTCAAAAAATGATTTGTGAAATCTTACTTTGAATAAACACTATTTGACTTTGACTTTGACTTTGACTTTGACTTGACTTGACTTTGACTTATAAATACTATTTTTTTTCTGATCTGGCCTGATCTGACCTGGCTAATTAAAGAGTGTATCTATACTGTAAAACAATTTCTAGAGTACGAAGAGAATTCTGTGTATTGAACACTAGTTTTTCACCGCAGCTCCGCCCGCGTTAACAGTATATCTCGTAGGAATGAGGCATTTTCCCGCGGTAGAAAATAGTCTATTATAAGGGTGAATCTAGCTTTCTAATGGTGAAAGAATTTTTGAAATCGGCATAGCAGGTTTTGAGTTTATTCGTTACAAACATACACACACACGAAAATACAAATATTTCCTCTTTACCTATAATATTAGTATGATTGCCATAATGTGTAAATGCATTTCTGTTCTCAAACAAACAATTATCTAATTTTATTTTTTGCACACTGGGAAAATTCAGTAGAATACATTGATACTTTGTAACTATATTCAAGATCCACTTTTCATGTCATCTTGCAAATTTTTTTTCTGTTTCTATTACAATTAGCCAACATGATTTATATTTACGATTTTTTTATTTTAATTTATTATTATAAGAAAATACGAAGTATGTATTGGTTGTTAAATAAACTCTATTACATTTATAAACACTATAGTATTTTCTTGAAATTTATAAACAAATATATGTATATATAATGCACTTATCACGTATCATATTATGCAATCCAGCGTCTTATTTACTATACACAATTGAAACATCACAAAGAGACAAAATAATGAATGAATTCATAAATCTCAATCATGTTAGCTATTACTTTATCATACAAACTAACATACAAAAACATCATAAAATGGTAAATAATAGCAACTCGTATACAACACTTATAGACTACAGGCCCGTGTTAAAAAAATTATGGGTCATTTGAACCACCAGATGACCTATATAGAACGATATAAGAGCATAAAATAATAAGATTCAGCATTATGCCGTCACTTGTAAGCTGTCCAACTGAGTGCAGGTGAGAATTCAAAAGTAGGTAGGTAGAGTGAGTACATTTTGGTCATATATTTTTGTACGGCATTCTTACCATCGATAGATCCATGAAAAATAATAAGAAAACGCGTAGTGCCGTAAAAAAATGGTGCGCCAAAAAGTCGGATTTATTTTTTATTTTTCGACAATTACCAGGGTGAATTTGGTCATTTAATTTTGTACGGCATCAGTTTCATACTATTTCAATACTGCTTCTAATCCATTATTTCGCAACGCCGTACAAAAATCATGCGACAAGGGGAAAAAGCCGAGGGTTGCAACCCCCTTTCTTTCACCTGCACTCAGTTGGACAGCTTACAAGTGACGGCATAATGCTGAATCTTATTATTTTATGCTCTTATATCGTTCTACATAGATCATCTGGTGGTTCAAATGACCCATATTTTTTGTAACACGGGCCTGTAGTCTATTATGTACTTACGCAAGGCCAAATGGACCGGTTGTTAAAACTTAAATTCACAAGTCACTACGATACAAAACAATCAACGCTTATTTATTACTGGCAAAACATAAATAATTGAGAGCAAAATAAGAGTAACGTAACATGTGATGTTGGCAGTGCCAAGGTTGAAAGAATACTGACCGCTTCTCGCTCAACAACATCTGTTATAAAACAGGATATTGATACAAAAACGGCGCACGCGCATGTATGATGTTACAGATAATATGGCGTCCATTGCTGCGCCGAGATTTATAAATATTAGTTTTAATCTAACATAACCGGCAATGAGGGGGGGTATTTCTCGCAGACTGCATAGTCATGATGAATCAGCTATCCTTCATTCTGGCTCAGGATCCATTCCCGTCCCCATTCTGTTGCTAGACAATAGTATAGGCCCGTGTAGATCGATGTCCTAGGGCCTAGGACTTAGGCCGAGGAAGGCCTCTAAGTAGGGGGGCCTCTAAGCTCACAATTTAAACTTGTTAATTAAATAACGAAAAACCTCTCGCATGGAACTTTGCTCATGAAACTGAACAACTTTTGTTCTGCAAGTTTTCTGAAATCGCAATTCTTTTTTTACTTTTCTTACGAATTGATCAGCTGGCCAAACAGTCAGTCTGAACCGTTCACTCTTTACCTGCGAGCAATGTAAAGCCTGACCAAAGAAATAAGAAACCTGCTCTGGGGGCGCCACATGTACATTTTTATGTTTATGGCAACAATAACCTATAAGTAAAATTAGTTCCATTGAAATTCCGCAATATGGCGAGGTTTTTTATTTTTCTGGTCAGGCTTTAACTCCAATGCATTGAAAACGCCAGTGAGGTGTCGCGTGTTGCGCTTTTTTTTATTTATCTATATCTCTATCTCTACTAATATTATAAAGAGGAAAGTTTTGTATTTGTGTGTGTGTGTGTGTGTGTGTGTGTGTGTATGTTTGTAATGAATAAACTCAAAAACTACTGAACCGATTTCAAAATTCTTTCACCATTAGAAAGCTCCATTCACCCTGAGTAATATAGGCTATATTTTACCGCGGGGAAACGCCTCATTCCCATGGGAAAAACTGCTAACGCGGGCGGAGCCGCGGCGGAAAGCTAGTTATTCATAATTTTACAGGTATTACAAGGATAGTAAGGCATTGCAATTGCATGGTCCAGTTTCAGAATGGACCCAAATAGCTGCCGGGGCCACACAACAAAGTCCTAATTTCAAAATTGTATTGAAGTAGGTTCCGATGAAAAAACAATGATTACTTTTTATGCCAATTGACTCTGCCAATTTGCCAGTTTTTTCATAAAACTGGTAAAACTGAAAATAATTAAATGTACACACACAATGGTATTATAAAACATACGAGTATTTTTTGACAAATCGAAAGTTAAATATGTAGGTACCTACAGATGTTGCTCTTGTTTTAAAATAATTTATCTCTAAACATTATAAATAAAACAATGGTTGCGTGAGATAAAGATTACGGACGTTTAGTATAGACGTATAACATATCAAAAGGGATTCACAATTTATTACATTATAGAAAAGAAATAAAAGATAAACAAAAACATCTGGTCATATGTCAAAGTAAAAAAAAACTAAATGTTTGTTGCGATGGAGATAATCAAGAAGTTACTTTAAGTCTTCAATAAGAATCGACCCCCCCTATAACTATTTATTTTTAGGTCTCAAAGAGAGATAGAAAATCTCATATTGTTCCGTACGCGATAGCAAAATCTCTGAAATCTTGTTCATAACCGACAAAACGATAAAAAAATCAACAAGTTATCTTCACGTAGGTACTTATGATAAATTATCTCGAATTATCTGGCGAGACAGGAGGCAGAATGACGTCACAGACATGCAGCAAATGAAAAGGTATGTAATCCTAGAGAGCTAGTGAATTCTTTTCTACAGATTATTAAAAAACTAGCTTCCCGCCGCGTCTCCGCCAGCGTTAATAGTTTTTCCAGTGGGAATGAGGTATTTTCCCACGGCAAAAGTTAGCCTATATTCTTCCGCAAAGTCTACTGTATCTTTGTGCCAACTCCGCCCGCTTTAACATTTTTTTCCCAAGGGAATGAGAAATTTTCCCGCGTTAAATCGTATTCATATTCTTTCCCAAGGTCTATTCTATCTTTGTGCCAAGTTTTACCAAAATCGGTTCAGTAGTTTCGGAGCCCATTATGCATTTTTTTTACACCTTGGGTTACATTATTGAAGTTTTAGTAAGGATCTATAATTTTTTTTAATAATAAAATATAGCCTATGTTACTCAGGGTGAATGTAGCTTTCTAATGGTGAAAGAATTTTTGAAATCGGCGCAGCAGCAACATACACACACACACACACACACAAAAACAAATCCTTCCTCTTTATAATATTAGTAATAGATAGAGGCCAAGCAAGTCATCGCACACGCCTGATTTTTTCTTTATTTGAAAACCAGTATCCTCTGAATGACTAATGACTCCGATGATGTAAAGAGCTCTACTCTCCGCTCCGACGGCTCCGACCCACGCTTCGGTTCTAAAACTGGTTTTATTACCAACTAGTTTTCCGCCGCAGCTCCCTGAGAATGAAGTATTTTCCCGCGGTAAAAAGTAGCCTATGTGTTATTCTGATGTATAAGCTAAGCTATGTTATTGTAAATGTTCATTAAAATCCGTCCAGAAGTTCCAAACATTAGCGCGCACAAACAGACAGACAGACAGACGGTATATTTTTTCAAAACTTGTATTTTTATGTTCAGCTACACTCCGTTTATCACCTACAATTTGTTTTTTTGAAAAACAAATTAATGTACAGACACGTCGATCTTTCAATTTTATAATAGTACACAGATAGTTAGATAGATGTTCAGCATAGTACTTACAATGGTTCTAACAATGTAATAGCTTTGAGATCTAGGAAATAATTTTACTGTTCAAAGTGCAATTACATAGTAGATTCAATTATAGTTTTTTTTTGCTATACAGGATGTAAGCTGATTAGCAAAAACTGAAATAACATGCTCAATCAATGGATCTGCTCAACTTTCACAATTAAACTTTTTTCGGAAAGAAAATCAAAATAACTTCTCCACACAAACCGTTCGATTAAAATTATTAATGTTGCCGCCATAACGCAAAAGACGCGACTGACATTTTTTTTCCAAAAATTAGTTAACACCGTTTTACTCGGAATCGTTTTCTCAATATAACGGTGTATTCAGCAAATTTTTAAAATTTTATACCTATCCTATTTGGTATTGGATCAGAATTTTTTTTTAATTGACCTAGATACCTAGGTCAATTAAAAAAAAAACTTGAGTCGAAAAAGTACGACGGATCAAGCTTCACCGGACTTGCGGGGGAGCGGAAGACTACCCCAAAAAAGTCATATACCAACGTGTCTAGGGGCGGCTCGAGAGAGCCTCGGACCACGGCCTAGCGCGTTGATATTGAAAAACATCGTGAAGGAGACGACGACGCCTGAGGGGATTTTGGTTACGGCCGCGCCCCCGCCGGCGGGTACGGGCGTTGTTACCTGAAGCACAGAATAAATAATAGTACTAGCCTGAAGGATAATTTGAAGGGTGGATCAGAATAAATCAATAAAATTAAACAAGGATTATTCTTTAATCATCTATTTGTCATAATAATAATAATAAAGTAACAAATTATCGGTAAGTGTAGTTCAAGGATCAGGCATGGCGTACGCAAGCCCGATGCTCCGAAGTTCACAATCCTCCAGCAGAAAGTCCTTCAGGAGCATTTTCTTCAGCGCCGAACGGCGAACCTGGATATAATAGAAAATATCTATATCAGTTTACTTAAATAATCTATACTAATATTATAAAGAGGAAAGGTTTGTTTGTTTGCATCGAATAGGCTCCGAAACTACTAGACCGATTTCCCACGGGAAAAACTGTTAACGTGGGCGGAGCTTACCTACCTACCTACCTCTATGAAAACGACAACGACAAACGTACATAATAGACAATCCTTGTAAACATTAATCATAACCATCTACCCGTCCCATTATTCGTTCAACCATATTTGGATTAGAAAAGCCGTGACTACGAAAGCCGTGACATTGGCTTATTAAAATTTCCTGTGTACTTTATTTGAAAAGACTGAATAAAAGCGCGGCGTGACATTGTCCATCAAACTGTGGCCCAGTTTAAGTGCCTCTACGCAACACAATCGATCATCCATCATATTGCGTTCACAATGGACTCTAAAATCTCTAAATTTAAGTTGTTGGTTCATTCGGGAATCGAAAAGAATGGGAGATGAAAGAATTTAATTTTAATAAATGACATCTAAAATAAGCAGCGCAGCTGTCAAATTTTGCTTAATTTAAGTGGAATGTTTTCGCATGCCAGCTAAACTAGTGCGAAGTACACGTAAACAAATAAGTACACGTAATTTTGTATGGTGGTACTTTATATCCCTGGTGTTGACCACATGTTGATCTTAGATCGTTTTTACTGCGGGAAAATATCTTATACCTACGGGAAACTGCACGGGAAATTAAAAAAACAACGCGGGCGGACAACTAGTCTATAAATAAGTTCCGATGTGACTAAAGTTGCTTTCATTTCAAACACAAATAAGTGAATGGAGCTCCAAATAAGGTTTTCTTTTATCACAAATGATTTATGAAATCGTTACTTCCAAATGGAAGAACTTAGAGGTCAAAAACTTGCGGTCTGCTATTCGTACAGAAGCCAGCACATGTAGTTGGACAATCGCACTACAAAATTCACCCGTACTTCTACTGAATACGGGTGCTCTCAAGGTCAACATATCCAGCCGCATGTGCTAGCTGCTGTACCTATACGATTCTTCAGTCAGCGACTTTTTTCGGTTGAATGACTTTTGTTCAATTGGTAAAAGGTACTGTCAAGAGCAACATAAGCTGAACACGCGTGCCGTAATTCAATTTTGCTATTCAATGGACGGTGCTAAGTCCAAAGTTACCTGGTCAGCTTACGTGCTTGCTCTTAACTGTAGCTACTACCTATTTATATGATTTGATGAGCCCTTATAAGGAAACTCCAATCAATTTGCTGTTAAAACTTGTTTTTCAAATAAACATTCATGGCCTGGAACTTGATGAAACGGCACTACCACCCAGCACATTGTTTTCGCAATCCGTATAATATAAAACAATTGTGTAGTTTTTTTACTTTACTAGCCACCTCGCGGCTCCGCTCTCTACCATTTTTCCCGTGGGAATGACGGATTTTCCTGCTGTAAAAAGTAGCCTGTGTATTATTCTGATGTATAAGCTATATTATTGTAAAGTTAGTACTTTTTGCGTGAAAGAGTAACAAACATACATTCATACATCCTCACAAACTTTATTTATTAGTAGGATTTCATTCATCCAGTTAAGTGCGAAGGCGAACTAAATAGACAGGCGAACAATTTCGCGTTTTTAATTATATTCCCTTTCAAAATCCAAGGTAAGGAATTTATCGCAATCTGACGTATAAATCTGAAATTATCCCAATTTCAGGAGGCGTTGGCTCAACCGCCGTCCATCAAGCCTAGAACTTCCCTAATCCAGCCGATTCAGGGACTTATAGAAAACTTCGTTACCACTGACGATTCGATAACGGTTTTTAGTGATAACGATAATTTTGTTTAATTAATAATACAATACTCGTATAAATGAAAAGCTTTTGAAAAGCTCAGCCTAAATAAAAAGCTTCCCGCCGCGGCTCCGCCCTTAACAGTTTTTCCCGTGGAAATGAGGCATTTTCCCGCGGTAAAAGGTAGCCTATGTTACTCAGGGTGAATGTAGCTTTCTAATGGTCAAAGAATTTTTGAAATCGGCTCTGTAGTTTTTGAGTTTATTCATTACAAACATACATACACACACACAAATACAAATATTTCCTCTTTATAATATTATAGTATGATTAGTATGATTGTAATGTTTTAGGGATTTATATAAACCGACTATTTAAATTTGAAAAAAAGTGATTGGTAAAACCTTACTTCGAATAAAAAAATATTTTTTATTTAATTTGAAATAAACCTATCAGCTTTAAAACCCGCAATTTAAAATTATACTTTGCATTTCAGATTTTCTATGAACTACTATTGTACCACAGAAAATATTGTACTAGCGTACTTATGGTACCTACATAGAAACGACACCCGCAAACCGCACTCATAGTATATATTTTTTGTACTTAGTACAATTGTGAACTAAGGCATCGATATATACAGGGCGTCCCACGGCGATGCCACATGGAGGGAAAGTACCTTAAATATTGTAGATAGAACATTTTACTGAAAGAAGACTTTATTTTATTTCTAAAAACTATTAAAACTGCGTTCATACATTTTTTAATAATTACATGGTTGAACCGGGAATCGAACCCGCTATACGAGAAATAAAAATATCCTGTAGTTTTATTATACCGATCGAAAGGCTTCATCATAAGGGTTATTTTTTGCTAAATAACATAGTGTCAGAAATAAAAGGAAGACTATGTATTTTAACATTTTTAATACAAAATTTATCAATTTTATTAATACGCTGTTGAATACAAAGTCGCACTCTTTTGATTATTTCACTCCCTGTCTTTAAAACTACGCGACGGATTTTGATTGTAATAGATAGACTGATTCCAGAGGAAGGTTTATATGTATAATACATGCATAATATACTAAAGGATAACCCACAATAACCATTTTCCCGTGCGGAGCCGGGGCGGGTCGCTAGTAACCCCATGCATAAAAAAAATCTCGGCGCCCACATCAAATGTTAAAATTCATGATCTTTCTTTTATTTCTGACACTATGTTATTTAGCAAAAAATAATCCTTATGAAGGAATCTTTCGATTGGTATGATAAAACTACAGGGTGTTTTTTTTTCCTCATGCAGCGGGTTCGATTCCCGGTTCAACCATGTAATTATTAAAAAATGTATGAATGCAGTTTTAATAGTTTTTAGAAATAAAATAATGTCTTCTTTCAGTAAAATGTTCTACCTACAATATTTAAGGTACTTTCCCTCCATGTGGCATAGCCGTGGGACGCCCTGTATATGAATTGGAGGTCGCGACCTCCGACTTCTATGTCCTTTGTCTTTTGTTTTTTCCTCCCCGCGCACTCCGCCTACCTCCCGCTGGCGCATAGAATGTATTCGAGATGTCTAGGGCTGTTGACTTCCATTCGGAAGTTCGCAGGTTCAAGCCTCGGCACGTACCAATGTGTTTTCGATTTTCGAATTCATATGTACGTTTATTCGACGCTCTCACGGTGAAGGAAAACATCGTGAGGAAACCTGCACACACCTGGGAAAAAAATTCAAAGGTTGTGTGTGAAGTTGATCAACCCGCACTGGGCCAGCGTGGTCGACAAGGCCTATTCACCCTGATGTCAGGGTAGACTCGAGCCCCTCGGTGGGGACGTATATGAGCTGTTAACAGAACTTAATATTTTGGAAAAAAAGAAGGTGTTTCATACATTTTCGATCAATTTAAACTTGATCACAGAAAAAAATAATAGTACTAACCCGTACAGAAAGGACACTCACCAAAACCAAAATGAGTTCCCCGCCCGATATAGCACCCCACGCCCCGCACCCCGCAGGCGCCGCGGGACTCCGCCGGTGGTGTTCGGGGGTGTTTTACATAGCGCCTAGCGCCATTGACTTGTAGTTGATATTCAGTTGTTATTAAAAAAGAAGTAGGTTGTCAAAATTCGTTTTCTGTATGGAGTGACCGACCAGTGACTTGATGCCACTTACAGCAAGAGTCTGCAGCTTGGCCTGGCGCAGCTCCTCGCGAATGAACATCATCTCGGGGCGCAGCTCGCGGTGGATCAGCGGGTCCATCTCCATCTTCTGCCGAGGGTCGATGTTCGACAGCTGCTGGTCACTGGAACACATCCAAACTAGATATGAGTATGATTATGATTTGGATGGTGAGGGAAGGGCACCAAGTACCCAAGACCACTGCGACCCATGGTGGATTTATTGTAGTCGGCCCTCATAGGCTACATAGCCTCTTCCAAACCGACCGCTTTGAAGAAGCTATGAGTAGACATGCCTAGGTAGTGCGTATGATATGATATGTGCAGATGGGGATACAGCTCGGATAGCGCATGTCTGTGTGGTGTCTCTCCCCAAACCATGGCCCATTTATTGTGCTGCCAGGCGTGTCCCAACAGCTGCACACGCGAGGACCTTTACGATGCTACGGACAATGCCGTAGCCGTGGCGGAGTATTGGTCCTCTTATATCTAGTCGCCGAATCGACATGAAAAGAAGAAGAAATGCGTATGATATTACAAAAATAATATCACCTTATAGGGTAACGTAATATCACACATTACGCGAGTATTGTAACCAGTAAACTAGTACACATCACATATTAGTTATTATGAAGGAAAATCAACTTCTTGCAGGTCAGTTAGTAAAAAATAAACGTTTTTTTGTGTGCTATCTATCTCGATCTCGAGTAATGCGGTCGCGCGCAGGTAATGTTACGAGTACGAGTATAATAAAGTAATATGTGCTGACGGTACGGAATACTACAGAGCATTTCTTCGTATTAAGTGACAAATTTCATTCAACATTTAGGGTAATGTTTAGGGTGATGTGTAATGGTACGGGGTGATATCACCTTTTCGAAAGTAATGAGTAATGTGATATGGCATTAAAACGTACTGTTTTGCGCATGTCTAGATATGAGCGCCGCCGCCATGAAAAAACGTCGGCGCGCCGATATCCAAATTTTATCACAATTTTCATTACAAATAATTGATTTAATGAGTTTTTTACATTATTTTATAACATATTCCATCAATTGATTTGTCTACTGTTGCTACGAACTAAGATTTCCTTTGCTTTGGTTTTGTATGAAACCGAACGCGGCAGAATTTCGGCGGCTCACGACTCACAAAATTACGCCCGTCTGGCCTCAGCCTAAATGAAAATTAATAATTGATCGGAGAAGTAGTGACGCTACGTCCTAAGTCTCCATAGTACATATCATACTGTAAAGAATACAATACACTAACACTCAATACATAAAACACATAACACAGAAAGACGGAATAAAACAAAATTTAAATGATGGTCTTATTGCTAATGTAGTAATCTCTACCAGGGAACCTTTAGGCATGGAAATAGCACGCATACTATAAGTGATGCTGGTTGGTGGGTTCCGTTCCATTCAAGTGCCTAATTAATTCCTGTACTGCTATGCTATGTGCCAGCTAGTAGGGATGGTTCAAAGGTTAGCCAGTCTTTGTTCCCAAATGCACTATAAAGTGATTTAAGTACCGATTTCCGCGAAGCTTGCCTCTCGCCTCTATAATTGCCACTAAACCTAAGTCCCCCCCGGTTAGTTTATGCCATACTTAAGGTTATAGCACTATTCCGGAATCGGGAAATTCGCCAAATAGGCACTTAGGGGCAAAAGGTCATTCCAGTTTTCTCAACTGACCTACAACTGTAGTTACTACCAAAATATTTAAGGTAAAGCCCGACCAAAGAAATAAGAAACCTCGCCATATTGCGGAATTTCAAGGGAACTAATTTTATAAGGGATTTTGTTGCCATATTCGTAAAAATATACACGTGTCGCCCCCAGAGCAGGTTTCTTATTTCTTTGGTCAGGCTTTACATATTGCATAATAATATGGAATCTTTGGAAAGGTGGCTGGCGGTGGCTGGATGAGAACAGCGGAGGTTCGTGTATTGTGACGCACACTTGGGGAGGCCTATGGCCAGCAGTGGACTGCTACGGGCTGATATGTAAGTATGTATCTTTCCTTTTTTAACCGTGTTACTACCTAGTCTTAATTATACTTTATACTTATGTTATAAAGAGGAAAGATTCGTATTTTTGTGTGTGTGTGTGTGTGTGTGTGTATGTATGTTTGTAATGAATGAACTCAAAAACTACTGGGCCGATATCAAAAATTCTTTCACTATTAGAAAGCTACATTCACCCTAAGTAACATAGGCTACCTTTTACCGTGAGAACATGCCTCATTCACGACACGAGCCGCGGCGGAAAGCTAGTCTTCTTAGAGACTGCGCTCTAAAACTACCGAACCGATTTTAGTAAAACTTGGCACAAAGATAGAATAGACCTTGGGAAAGAACATAGGCTACGATTTACCGCGGGAAAATTTCTCATTCCCACGGGAAAAAAATGCTAAAGCGGGCGGAGTTGGCACAAAGTCTCTTATAAAGGTATGGATGGAGAAAGAACAGAGTTAAGTGATCATTTCCAAATGTTTTACTCAAGGCCTTCTTTGTTCAGATCAATGGTAGATACAAAAGAATAATATAAGCTCAATAAAATGTCAGCCTTCTATTGCCCTGTAATTTTAGTTTTCAAAAAATATAAGTTATAATAAACATGTAAATCAGATGCGATGCGACTGGATCGCCCAAATCTTTTGAACTGTCCAAAGAGCTTAAAATGACAAAGTGCTTCTGAGACTCCACCAAAGCGGAGCGGAGCGGAGATGTCTCATTTTTGTATAGAATCTTGAGCCGCGCTGTGCCGCTAAGCTCGCATTGAAAAATGAGACATCTCCGCTCCGCTCCGCTTTGGTGGAGTCTCAGCCTTAATCTGTTAAATGATTTATAAAGCCGTGTATCGACTGCGCGCGGCAAACCATCGAACACTGGCTCGCGCGACGGCCGCGCAATATGGGGACGGGTCCGCCGCGCGCGGCAGCTTGAAAATTACGCAGGTTTAGCGCGGTCGAACATGGCTCGCGCGGCAGCCGCGCGCAGTCGATACACGGCTTAACGCTCGGCGACAGTTTCACTGACAAATAGGAGTGAGCGAATAAGAATGAATCAGAGAGAGGGTAAAAACTGGTGCATACAAGGTTACTAATATATTAATTGACTCACTACACAATATTCCCTACTTTAACTATTTTATTATTATAATTGCTAACTTTCTGTTTGATACGCTTTTACGCCAAAACAAATAAATCAATTTTTATAAAACTAGGTAAAGCAATAGAATAGACCTTGGGGAAGGACATCGGCCTACTTTTTATCGCGGGAAAATTCCTCATTTCCACAGGAAGCTAGAAATGTATATAAATAGAAAAAAATCAAGAAAAGTAAGCACCCGTCATTGAATTAAATTCATTTGGACCTTATAACTAATAAACCAAAAATAAAAATAATATTTTATTCATAACACGAGAAACTGCTATTACATAAAATATGCAAGGAAGGTATTAACCGCCATAATATAGTGATTTCACTGAAAGTTTCAACATTTAATACTGAACATATGAGTTCATTCATACAGATTTTTAAAACTTGAATCAAGTTGTACCTCTTTCATGATGTAAGTACCTTCTGTGCTACTACAGCACGTACCAATAAGTTTCCGATCTTCCGATAGAAAGGGAAGCATCTACTTCGTATTTTTGGCTAATGAATAACACTTTATTGTAAAGAAGCTGGGGTTGCTATTTATTTAAATTATGTCGCTAAGTGAACCTTCTATAAGCACTACTATTTGGTATTTTGTAGTTCAGGCAACTTTTCACGTGCGTCACCATTTTCTTACTCAGTCACTTTCCCTTTTCCATGACGTCAAATCACTGCACCATTGTCGCTATGTAAGTAATATTTCCGTCGTGTCCCTGTATTTTTTATTCCGCTGACGTCATACATAAATGATTCAGGTGACAAATTGAAGGTGTCAGCCCGCCGCGCCGTACGTCATATAATTACTTAGAGTAGACCCTCGCATGAGTTGGCCTCTTGAATTTATATGAGAGGCATAAGTAAGCGTTCAATTAATCAACCTTAGAGCTTATTTGCCACGTAATTTTCACCTTAAAATTGGAACACCTAACTCTCTTAAGACGTATCTATTTTCGTAGCAAGATTAGTAATAATTTTATCTTAAGTCATCTACTCAGCGGCCCCGTAGCCTAGTTGGTAGTGCGCCTACTTCCAACCCTATCCAGGGCAAACATTCGCGTAATTATCACTTGTGCCTGGATGTTGCATATTTATATAAGTATTTAGTTATCTATATATGTATGCATATCGGCTGTCTGACACCTGTAGGCCCATAGTACAGGCACAGAATACCAAATAGTAGTCCCTAGTACAGGCTCTGCCTAGTTGGGATCAGGTGGGCAATAAAATTGTTTTTCAGAATTTTCATATTATTATTGGATACACTCTAACACTTTCTAGATGTGCCGCCTTTCGACTCTTCTGTATTGTTCTGTTTTTCTTTGTATTTCTGTTTGGTGTCAAATAAGAATATTTGTATTGTATTGTATGTATTCAGTTTCATAGCAAGAGAAATAATATTATTGACGTAAGTAACCGATCCATACCATTTATTTTTAATGTGTAGTAACCAGCACATGTGGCTGGACATGTTGACCTTGAGAGCGTCTTTATTCCGTAGCGGTAGGGGTGAATTTCGGTGCGCGAATAGCCAACCGCATGTGCTGGCTACTGTACTAAGACATAAATTACACACTCCATTATCCATTCTGTGCCAAAATTGATATTATAGCAGAGAACATTGTTTTTGCTTCAATAGTCTATCCAATATGTTTCTGGAAAACCAATAATTTAGGATTATCGAAAATATATATTATATACCTAATATCCCTTATACAAGTTACAGACGTATTAGACGTCTGTGATATACAAATTTAATGACGTCAGTAAGCTTAGTCCACAGAGTAATAAAGATTTGTCTATATTAATATACTAATACTAATAATACTAATTCTAATATAATAATATTATAAATAGGAAATATTTGTATTTTTGTGTGTGTGTGTGTGTGTGTGTATGTATGTTTGTTTGTAATGAATAACCTTTAAACTACTGAACCGATTTCAAAAATGCTTACACCATTAGAAAGCTACATTCACCCTGAGTAACATAGGCTATTTTTATTTTATTTTTTTCTGATTTTGGCGCTAGTTTACTTTGCGCCAGTGTCAAGTTTATTTTCAAGGTAGGGAAAGTAAACGCGTACAAACAAAGAATAACGGAATTTGGAAAGGAAGGATAGTCAGGTTATTTGAGTAAGAATTATACTAAAATATAATGAAAGGGATAGAGGAACATCAAATCTTTATATTATTACGTAAAATAAATTCAGATAATATATTGCAATATACAAGTGGATACATAAGAAGGCACGAGACACGAGTCGGAAACGGAACTTTAAGAGACTGGAGAGAAAGGAAAAATGAAGAATGGTCATAACGGGAGCAAGAAAAAAAAAATGATCTAAGTCACCCACATCCAACCCACATATAGTACGGCTTGCTAGCTAAAAAATATAAGGATATCAGTCCCATCTGGCAGAAAGTACGAAACTTGGCATGAATGTAGCTGTCATATATGTGCTTCAATATCGATATGGAAACACTTCGATAAATTATTGTTTCCCCCCTTTCCCCCCCCTTTTATCTCCCTCATTCTGGTTTTTTGAATTTTATACTAAAACAGTACGTCTGAGGAGTTTACTTTTCAGAGATCAAATCATCGTCGATAAATTGCCTACAAAACGATACTACATTTTATAGTGCTAAGATTAATATATTTCTATATACAGCCATCAACGTTTTATGAAATTTTAAAAACAGGCACACTTTTTTCTTCCTTACTTCATTTATAGGAAAACGACAAGAGTGGTGATAAAATGGACTAAAGAAGTCAACTACCTTATACATTAAGCTAAAAAATGACATTTACTTCATAGTCGTAAAGGCATTACTTCTAGAGTTACAGCTCACCGCGTCTGACTCAAGTACTCTTTTTTTTACCTTTTTAGAATACATCTTTCTGTTAACTTTGTTTAGCGTAGATTAGATTCAGATTTTCCAATTAGAAATAAAACAGTCCATGTACTAATCCAGGCCACAGTCTATTCACATGTAAAACTAGCTTTCTGCCCGCGGCTACGCTTGCGTTGTGTTTCGACATTTCCGTATTAATTTTTAACTATCCCACTTTTTCCGTGATTTTAAAGTATCCAACATGTTGACCGAGTATATAAGGTTAGGTTAATCTCCGAAACTATTCGACCGATTTGAATGAAATTTTGTATAGTGGTACCTTATATCCCCGATCAACATCTTAGATACTTTTAATCCCAGAAAATTAAAATGTTCCCGTGGGATAGTTAAAAAACTTTAGTAACTCATACGGCGCAGTATATTCTACGGGCTTATCTCCGAAACTGTTAGACCGATTGAAACGAAATTTTGCATGGTGGTACCTTATATACTCGGTCAACATGTTGGATACTTTAAAATCACGAAAAAAAGTGGGATAGTTAAAAATTAATACGGAAATGTCGAAACACAACGCAAGCGTAGCCGCGGGCAGACAGCTAGTTTTACATGTAAATAGACTGTGGCCTGGATTAGTACATGGACTGTTTTATTTCTAATTGGAAAATCTGAATCTAATCTACGCTAAACAAAGTTAACAGAAAGATGTATTCTAAAAAGGTAAAAAAAAGAGTACTTGAGTCAGACGCGGTGAGCTGTAACTCTAGAAGTAATGCCTTTACGACTATGAAATAAATGTCATTTTTTAGCTTAATGTATAAGAAAGTTGACTTCTTTAGTCCATTTTATCACCACTCTTGTCGTTTTCCTATAAATGAAATAAGGAAGAAAAAAGTGTGCCTGTTTTTAAAATTTCATAATACGTTGATGGCTGTATATAGAAATATATTGATCTTAGCACTATAAAATGTAGTATCATTTTGTAGGTAATTTATCGACAACTATTTGGTTCTTGAAAAGTAAACTCATCAGTCCTACCGTTTTTGTAGAAAATGAAAAAAACCAAAATGAGGGAGGTAAAATGAGGGAAAAAAGGGGGGGTAATCATTTCTCAGCGTGTTTCCATATCGACATTGAAGCACATATATAAAAGCTACATGTGTGCTAAGTTTCATGCTTTCTGCCAGATGGGACCGTAATTCAGGTTAACAAGCCGTACTAATAGGCTATATTTTATTTTATTTTAAATTAGGGATCCTTACTAAAACTTCAATAATGTAACCGAAGATGTAAAAAAATACCTAAATATTCCTAATACTAGTTGGTAGTACGTCTGCCTTCGAAGCACAAGGTCGCGGGTTCGAATCCCGCCCAGGGGAAACATTCGTGTGATGAGCACTTGTGTTTGCCTTGTGTTTGTATGTATGTATATCAGCTGTCTGACACCCATAGTAAAGGCTTTGCCTAGTTTGGGGTCAGATGGCCGTGTGTGAGATGTCCCCACATATTTATTATATTTATTTATTACGTTCCTATAGTGTTTAATACTCTATGCTTGCTTACTCTTAGCTTAGTCGTATGACTTACTTTATGTTTGTATTGTATTGTATTGTAAAGAGAAAACCCCAATATGGAAAATTCCGAGAACTCGAGAGCTTTTAAACTAGTTTGTAATGGTTGGTAGAGGTCAAAGTAATAATATATAAGTTTGAAGTGGTTAGGTAAGAGTCTAATGTGTATGTTATATCACGCTACATACCTAGGCATCGGAGGGCTCAAGCCTACTCAAAAAAACATGGTGAACAGGCCTTAGTCGACCAATGGGGATTGGTCAACTTCACACACAACCTTTGAATTACTTTGCAAGCGTGACAGGTTTCCTCACGATGTTTTCCTTTACCATAAGAGCGTTGAATAAACCTACATAGCCCATTGAATGAATCGCTCAAAGGGGGGTCTAGAGTGCGTGAGCGGGATCGTAAGATTTTTTTCTAGGACTTTTAGTATGTTTATGAACTAGAGACTCTGAACGTGATTCCGAAAAAAAATTTTACGATCCCGCTCACGCACTCTAGAATTGCTTCATTCAATGGACTAACATATGAATCGGAAAAGGTGGTACGTGACGAGGTTTAAACCCGCGAACTTCCGAATGGAAGTCAACGGCTCTAGCCACTTAGCCACCGACGACGCTCAACCTCCGTGGTCGAGTGGTCAAACGCTCGCCGTTCCGGGTTCGAATCCCGGTGGGGACTCGTCGAACAATATCACTTTGTGAGACTTTCCTAAGTTTGGTTAGGACATTGCAGGCTGAATCACCTGATTGTCCGAAAAGAAAGATGATTCCGTGCTTCGGAAGGCTGGTAAAGTCGGTCCCGGCTACTATCTACGGATGTAGTCGTTATAGGAGCCATGTCGGAAGCCTAAGGCGGTTCTATAATTCCGACACCAGGGTTTGTGAGCAAAGCAACCGAGGACGCCCTCACAATATTCACCCTGTTGACCATGGTCCAAGAAAACAAGGTCTAACCGTTAGACCACGTGACAGACACGAGCCTACGTCATTTTTCGCTGTTCATCCTTGTCTATTAACACGCATTCGACAAGGACGAACAGCGCAAGATGACGTAGATTTTTGTCAGTCACGTGGTCTAGTGGTTAGACCTTGTTTTCTTAGACCATGCTGTTGACCAAACTTCATTCCGGTAATGTTTTAATCTTCAAAAAACTACCCTATAAGGCAAGTCCATCTATCGTTTCTGATAAATTTCCCCAGAGGGCGAGCAGGGCTATTTGTAAATTCATTTACTTTCCAACCTTATCCTTGTGGAAACCTTGTCGGTGGTGTAATTGTTAAGGAAAACGGGAGGTCGCAGTTCAATTGAAACCATAAATTAATGTATTACATTAGTTTCGCTAATGTTATAAATATATTTATCACTGTGTTATTTTATTACACGATATATATCAGTGAATTCAGTTGTATCGCTCAGAAAAATATAAAAATACAATAGTAGTAGTAGTTTATAGTACTCGTATACTAGCTTTTCGCCGCGGTTACGCCCGCGTTAACAGTTTTTCCCGTAGGAATGAGGCATTTTCCCGCGGTAAAAGGTACCCTATGTTACTCAGGGTGAATGTAGCTTTCTAATGGTAAAAGATTTTTTTAAATCGTTTCAGTAGTTTTTGAGTTTATTCATTACAAACACACACACACACACACTGATGTGACACACACATACATATGATGATATAATTTAAGGAAGTATTTTATTAATTTCTGATGTTTACATTATTTATCAAGAAAGTGTTTTTGTAATTTCCTAATGTTTGTTTCGCATTCACGCCTAAACTACTGAACGGATTTGGATAAAATAAGGAATATTACATAGTATGTAGACTAACACAAAGACTACGTTTCACCTCGGAAGTCTCTCATAAGTGCAGACGGAGCTGCGGGCAGAAAGCCAGTTATCGTGAAGTAAAAATAGTTGGTAGTAGTGGCTACGGACCGTAGCACGCGCTACGGTTTGCTACGTTGCGTAGTCGGACTCTACGCGCTGAGTTGAAGTAGCACATTAAGAAAAAGCGGCCAAGCGCGAGTCGGAATCGCCCATGAAGGGTTCCATAGCAGCCAGTAACATAATACATATTATAAAAGTTTTTGTAGTTCGTTGTGACTTTGATCGATGTTTTAATAATAGTGAAAGGTAAATTGCGGTTTACGATTTATGACGTATTAAAAAAAAACTACTTACTAGATCTCGTTCAAACCAATTTTCGTTGGAAGTTTTCATGTTAATGCACATCATATATTTTTTTTTAGTTTTATCATTCTCTTATTTTAGAAGTTAGAGGGCGGGGGACACACATTTTTCCACTTTGGAAGCATCTCTCGCGCAAACTATTCAGTTTTAAAAAAAATGTTAATAGGAACCTAAATATCATTTTTGAAGACCTATCCATAGATACCCCACACGTATGGGTTTGATGAAAAAATTTTTTTTGAGTTTCAGTTCTATGTATGGGGACCCCTAAATGTATTGTTTTTTTTTTCTATTTTTATAAGAAAATCTTAATGCGGTCTACAGAATACATCTACATACCAAGTTTCAACAGTATAGGTATTATAGTTTCGGAATAAAGTGGCTGTGACATACGGACGGACAGACAGACAGACAGACAGACAGACAGACAGACATGACGAATCCATAAGGTTTCCGTTTTTTGCCATTGGGCTACGGAACCCTAAAAATGGCGGCAGCATTGTTAAGTTTTTCTTAACAGCTTATCATCATGTAGACTTTGCCTAGTCTGGAGTCAGATGGCCTTGTGTGTCCCCATGTGTGACACCACTTAATTATTTATCATTATTTGTTTACCTACTAGCTTTCCGCCTCGCGGCTCCGCCCGCATTAAAAGCCTTTTCAAATATTCATTTTTTTATTCCTTATACACTTAATGACGTCATTTAATTTCCGAATTTTAGCAGAATTTCTCTCAAAAATAAATGAATACTATGATAAAGTAAAAAGTAATACGAATAAATAAACTTATTTTATAATAAAATAATGAAAAATTTGCAATTACCGAATTTATTTTCCGAATTATCAAATAACATCTCAAAGTAACGAAATGTCGTGTTTCAGTGTGTCGCAGTATCAAGTGTCGGGATAAAATTTTGTCGCAGTTCCGTGTTTCGCAGAAGTATGTGTCGTAGTTCAGTTGCGCACTCAATTATCTGAAGTTAATGAGCATTGCTCAAACCCTTCTTTACTTTTCCACTGGGAACCCTACCCAACCTCCCCTCAGGGTATTCCCGCGGTAAAAAGTAGCCTAAGTCATTCTATAGTTATTGTAAAGTTTCATTAAAATCCATTCCGTAGCTTTTGCGTGAATGAATAATTCCATACATCCATACATCTATGCATTCCTCATAAACTTTCGCGTAGGTATACATATATATGTGGTATTAGAAGGATTAGTAGGAGTAGGGTAATATGTATTATTTCTCTCTATAACAAAATGTTTTCCACTGAATTTGATTGCTTATAAATTTACAAATACATTAACAATGGATAATTTGTTAAAAATTCTCTGATTTTTATTCCGAGGACAAAGATTTTACAGAAAAAACAGGAAGAAGAAAGAATTGAGGTATTTTATCGATTAGGAGAACATAAAAACATGAAGTAGGTCGCATACGATCACGGCTATCCTTTACACATATCTCTATCAGTATGACATATAAAAATACATTAAAATTTATTTATTATTTATTTATTTATTTTAAACGAAATTTACAGTATGACAGCAACTTACATTACTAAGGCACTGTAAACTTAATTAATTATATACAGGGATACAATATTAAAAGAGGAACATTTTATATTTTTTCAGCATATCTCAAACATGTAATGTTCAGGCTAACTATCGAGTCTGAAAATAGGTCAACGTGAGGTGACACGGCTAAGAGCGAGTTAAGTTGGGTGCGAGCAAGTACAAGCGGGGAGTGGTAGTGGTGGTTAGTGCGCATGGTTGGGACAGCCAGTAGGCGATGGCTGCGGGCTCGCAGGTAGTTATCAGGAACAAACAAGCAACACACACGAGATACCAGTTGAGGGCAAGCAAGATTGCCACGGAGGAGTTTGCAAGCAAGTACAAGCGTCATATGAGTGCGTCTGGTTTTTAGTGAGTTGAACCCTAACACACCGAGCAGAAATGAAGAGGGATATAGGAAGGGATAGTAATTAAATATCTTTTTATAAATAAACCTTAAAAATGCTTTTTGTACCTTTTCTAACAGCAAACAGTAAGTGCTTTCGTGAGGACTCCATACGGTCGCCGCAGCTTCCAACCTACTACGAACCAGCGCTGTGTAAAGAACAGTTATTGCTTTAGGTTCACGGAAATCACGACAATTCCTTAAAACAAATCCAAGTTGCCGGTAACTGTCAACAGCCAAAGTTCTTATATGCTGATGGAAAGTAAGTTTGGAATCGAAGAGCACGCCCAGGTCTCTTACGGTTTCAACGCGGTTGATATTATCGGATCCAAGAGTGTAAATAGTTATAATGGGTTGTAGGGTTCGCGTATAAGTCATCACACAGCACTTACTGGGATTGAAAAGCAATTTATTTTCCTCGCTCCAACGAAAGACGTTATTAATGTCAGCTTGTAACAGCTCAGAATCTTCTGCATTGTTTATAACATGAATAAGTTTAAGGTCATCGGCATACATAAGGCATTTTGTATGTAGAAGTGATTCTTCAAGATCATTTACCATCAGGTTAAATAACAAGGGGCCTAGTATTGATCCTTGACTTACACCAGAGCGGGTTTTATATAATTTAGAAAGAAAGGAGCCATATTTTACAAATTGTTGACGGTTACCTAAGTAATCTGCAAAGAATGCTAACAAGGAAGGGCTAAAGCCGATATTGCACAGTTTCTCAAGAAGGATGTCATTATCGACACGATCAAAAGCCTTTTTAAAATCAAAATATACAACATCTACTTGAGCACCCTTATCCATATGACCGGAGATGGTGTCTACCAAGGTTAAGAGGTTTGTAGTGACCGAACGCCCAGTACGAAAACCGTGCTGTGAATCGGAAAATAAAGGAGCTACTTGGTTAGAAATTTTATGATGTATAATTATTTCAAAAAGTTTGGGAAGAGGAGATAAAATTGCAATGGGTCTATGATCTTCTACAGAATTTGTATTTTTAGTTTTAGGAATAGGAGTAACACGCGAAATTTTCCAAAGGCTGGGATACTTGCCGGTTATAAGAGAAAGATTGAAAAAGTGTTTAATAGGTTTGAGTAGTCTATCTTTAAATGCTTTTAGAAAATAAGCGGGGATGCCGTCTGGTCCGATGGCAGCGTGGGATTTTAACTTGTTAAGGCCGCATAGTATGTCTTCATTAGAAATGCTATTTATGTGAATAAGGTTTGAGGATGAGCAGGTGCTCTTATAATTAACAAATTCGGAATCTAATTTAGGATTATTTGGTAAAAAGACACTTGAAAAAAAGGAAGCAAACGCTTGAGCAGAATCTAGGCCTTCAAAACTCTCACCTTGATATGTCACACGTGATTCAAAACCTCCAGTTGTTTTTAAGCTGTTAATGTATTGCCAGAATGCCCGAGGATCGATCTGTATTTTGGATATAACGTTATTGGTATATGAGCTATAAGCAGATGTTAGTTTCTTTTTAAGACTGGCTCTATACTCACTGAATTCCGCATATATTGAACTATCGTTAGTGCGTTTCCATAGTCGATGGAGATACGCTTTATGACGAATGTCATGAATAATGTCGGACGTGTACCAGACTGGATATCGCCTGTGTTGCCTGTTTGACCTGATTTTTTTGGGAACACAAATATCAAAGATGTTGTACAAAGTATTGTAAAACTCTTCAACTGATGAATTTAAATCTTGACAGTTAAGCACAGTATCCCATGTCAACTCGTTAATTAAAGAGTACATCTGTGGGAAATCAGCTTTTGCAAAATTCCAATCTGTCCTACTGTTAATATTACTAGGAGGTAGAAGAGACTTATTTTGGACGTTAAAATTATTTAATGTAGGTATATTAAATTCTAAAGGTGGATGGTAGGAATCTGCATGTGGTACCAAGCCATTTCCAGAAACTTTGCGCACAGTCACACCAGTAACACTCTCCTGCATCAAGATTACATCCAACTTACCGCCAAAAGTGTTATATATTTCATTATGATCAATCAAGCCATGCATAGAAAGAAAGTAACAATAGTAGCCGCGTATCTCTTCAGAAGCACTATTTAAATTTAAATCACCAACAATTATAACGGTTCCGTTTAAAGTAGAAATTTTGGATTCTATACATAAAAACAAATTCATATAAATACTATCAGAAGATTTTGGGGGTATGTAAACTACACAAATATAAAAATTAGTATTTTGAAAAGAAAAGGTGGACCACAAATCTTCTCCGCACTCAGTTTCTAAGTCGGCACGACGTTGGAGGGATAAGGAGGAGCGCGCCGCCAGTAGCACGCCGCCGCCCCCGCGGCCCTCGCGGTCTCGCCGAAGCACGCTCCACTCGCCGCAGCACACTTCAGCGTCAGATACAGAGTTATCGAGATTTGTTTCAGTGATGGCGACTATGTCGTTTTCTAGTAGAAGAAGGTTATGTCTTAAATCCGTAAGTTTAGTCTTAAGCCCCCGTACATTTTGGTAAAATACTTCTAAGGTTGTTTTAATCATATTATCATTATTACGGTTTAGAGTTTTGTTGTATGACGTTGTTGGTGCGTCGAAAAAATTGCCACGGCTTGATCCTTGCATAAAGCGGCCAGACATCGCTTGACAAACATCTCTCATAATATTCCTCAGGGACGATTATCTTGTAAGACTTGTAATTTCCACGAGACTTGAGTTCGATGACCTCACATTTACCAGAAGGGCAGAGTTGTTGAAGATAGTTCATAACGTCTTCAGTTCCTGAGGCCATATTCCATAGATGTATAAGTTTGCGGCGCTCTACAGCCTTTAAGGAAGTAATATCAGGACCAGCCGTACCTTGACGCGAGCTTAATCGACGCGATTTTCGTTTAGGTTGTACGAGCTTCCAATCTTGGTCGCTCATATTTTCGTCGGAAATGTCAACATGTCCACTAGAGGAGGGAACGTTGTTAGTGGGCGGCAAGCTGTTGCTGTTAGTATTCTTATGAGCTTGTACAGTAGCTTTTTCAGAAAGAGTTGGAGCTGTAGATGAAGCTATCAGTGTTATTCGGCTTTGGGTGTATTAGATTCTGGTTAATTTTATTTTGATTGTCTTTAACTGCTTTCAGGTTAGTGGGTGAATGGCAACTACAATTACAAGCAGACTGCATGCGGGAAGCTGTGTCAATAACGCGTTCATCAATCTCAGCAAGCTTAGTACTATTCATGTCCAGTTTATCATGACACATTGCTACTGAGGTCACTACCTCGGTAAATTTGTTGTTCAAAATTGAAAGCTGTTCACGAAGGGATTTTATCTCCATGAGTAATTCGTTATCAGATTTTCCTTCAGATAGAGACCCGTGGAACGAGGTATTCACATTATCAACAGCTGAGTTAGGCCTGCCTAGAGGAGAATTGGCAATATTCCCGGTGTCAATATCCGCTGCAGACGAAATAGACGAATTGCAATCCTTAGAGTTGCGTTGAAGTCGGTAACACTGTTTACATTTGTAATTTGTTTTGTGTTCAGCAGTCATTAAATTGAAGCGTCCAAAAAATACAGATTCGCAATCGAGACAGTATTTTTTCTTGCAATCACGGCAGCATAAATATTGTGACGTGCGTTTACTAATGGCACATTTGCTACATTTGAGATTAATAGGAGCCATGTTTTATTAATATGTTAGCAGCTTCTTATCAATATCCAATTTTAATAGCTAGCATAGCGACCTCTAGTGACGAGTAGCAGTACTAAGATAGATACAGTAAACGTGGTAAAACTGCCTTTTGTGGTAGTGGTAGTGTTCTTTGTGCTGGTAAAGCTCTCAAGAGACAGATGGCAGCACTGTATTAAAGTACTGGCTGAGTATTGTTAAATAATTATTAAGAAAATATAATTTTATGAAAAATTAATCCGGTCCGTGGTTTGACTTTAAATTTACACACAGAAAAATTCAGGCTTGAAATTAACACTTTTTGCAAGAAAAATCACTGAGTTTCAAAAGATATGAGAGTTCGTTATTGTCACAAAAATTTGAATTTTTATGACGCCAAATGGAAGATTTTAGTCAAAACACTTTGTAATGTTCAATATAATCGAATATTATTATAGTTCAAGGTTCACGGAGTACACTTTCAGTTATTTACGTTAGTTATGATCACAGGATTCAGCGTAAATCCGATAGAAATGTTCACTGTTTGCTTGTACAAGTTTTGTCAGATAATTCCGAAAGTTGCAGGGTTTATACCGATATAATAGTTTCAGACTATCTATAGTACACTACAATTCATAATCACTCTACATAAGCACAAACAACTGAAAATATCTTGGAATTTTAATTAATTTACACGGACGAAAACTAAGATGAAACGGACGAAAAAAATAAAATGTAATACGCTTACGCAAGTTGCTTATTTAAAGTCGGTAAATCTTTAAATAGTTTGTACATAATAATTTTAGCGGAGACTATTTCCTTGTTTCGTACTTTATAACCCTCGACGAAAAAGAGGAGTGTTAGATATAAGTTTGACGTGTGTGTCTGTCTGTCTGTCTGTCTGTGGCATCGTAGTTTCTAAACGGATGCACCGATTTTGATCTAGTTTTTTTGTCTGCAAGTTATCACAATCGAGAGTGTTCTTAGCTATGATCCAAGAAAATATCTTCAGCCATTTGAAGATTATCAGCTCTTTTCTAGTTGTTGAAAGGATCAAGTAACGGTTCTGTGTCGGGAGTTATATTTTTTTAAATTTAGTTTTATTAAAGCGTGTTTTTAGTGGTCGAGTTTTAGTTTTTAAACTTTCTTTTTCACTCTAAACCACAACGGATTACTACAAACTCATATAAAGTTCAGCGGTGCGGTGCTAAAACGAAAAAATGCTACGTGTCCTGAGCGAGGAATGTGGAGAATCCAATTAAGCGGAAATACTTCTCCCTTCCTCTTCCATTGATATATGGCACACCTCGTACGTATGCCCACGTAATCACCTACCTTTGTTTACAATATATCGGATTCTTAAAGTTCTTTACGTAACCAGCTCAGCAATTATAACTTCGAAGTAACTTTTACGAATATTATAATTATAATTATTATATTATAAATATAATTATACATGAAACAAACGAAAATCAGACGTTATGACGTCATTTCGTGTATTAAGTCTTTCTTTTTTGTTTTTTTTTTTAATTTCTATTGGTTTTCCCGTTGGAATGAGGTGAATTTTCTATCGTTAAATATCTGTTCTAATCGTAAAATATCTATAATTTACATTAAAGGGAACTAAACTTTACATTATTTACAAAATTGCCAGATAATTTAGAAATACGGCCGACGACCCGATCAGAAGAGAAAAAGTGAAGTACAAAATGGACGAAATGACGAATGAATTCAAAAATTGATATTTGAATTTAGACGAGAAAACGAAAAATGTGATGAGAATGATGTGGCATGCTCGGCACCTACCTCGTTTTACAAGGTTACGTCACGCGTGTGCTACGGAACGTCAGACTAGTAAAGTAGCTTATTTTGTAAAATATAATCATGAACACACCTACACCGTTTTAATATTTCGCATCACGTAAAACTCCCCGTAGGACGGAATATGGGATGAAACGGATATCGTATTTCTTTTCCTCCCCCTAATAAATCGTAACCTTTTTCACTTACTGTAACACGTGTGCGGTTACTGATGTACCTCGCCCGGCTACTTAAATTCGGCTTATAGTTGATAGAGAAGGATATTATGATATCTTATTTTTGTTTTGTTAATCAGTAGGTATCTAGGAAATGGGGCACTAGCCCGAGCAGAATAGGAAAATTAGAGGAACTAACCTATGTAGTTCCAAAAGTTTTAGGATTGTGTAGGGGTAGGTCCCCTGAACAAAGTCTAATAAATTCCTCTGGATAACACGCGCCGCCGGGGGTGGGGGAGGGGGGGGTTAAAGGTCCCTTTTTTCTGTTTTTGACTCGTAACTCGAAAACGGTGCGCATTAGCGACCTTACTTCTAAGAAGCAATTAAAGCTTATTAAATTTCCTACAATTATGGTCATATTCTTAATTACGAAAAAATGCATGGTTAAGAATGTAATGTAATGTATGTAATTTGAGAAAAATTTATAATTTGTCACTTTTTTCTCCAAACTTGACTATCTAGGTCCTCGCTCGTTTGTTTTACAGACTTATCATCTAAAAAAAGTTGTTGACCATTAACTTTTCTTTAAAAATATAAATAAATTTAATGGTCAACAACTTTTTTTAGATGATAAGTCTGTAAAACAAACGAGCGAGGACCTAGAATGACCTAGATAGTCAAGTTTGGAGAAAAAAGATGTGACAAATTATAGATTTTTCTTAAATTACATACATACTTTGTATAGGTTATATCTTAAAAACCATGCATTTTTCGTAATAAAGAATATGATCAAAATTGTAGGAAATTTAATAAGCTTTAATTGCTTCTTAGAAGTAAGGTCGCTAATGCGCACCGTTTTCGAGTTACGAGTCAAAAACAGAAAAAAGGGACCTTTAACCCCCCCCACCCACCCCCGGCGGCGCGTGTTATCGAGAAGAATTTATTAGACTTTGTTCAAGGGACCTACCTCTACACAATCCTAAAACTTTTGGAACTACATAGGTTAGTTCTCCTATTTTCCCCTTTTTGGTTCAGTCTGCTCGGGCTACACGTGTCTTTGTTGGAAAACAAAACAAGTTACATAAGTTCAGTTATTTTACGACCATAGCCAAAGTCTTTTTAACCCCCGACGAAAAAAAGGGGTGTTATAGTTTGACGTGTCTGTCTGTCTGTCTGTGGCATTGTAGCTCCTAAACGGATGCGCCGATTTTGATCTAGTTTTTTTTTGTTTGCAAGGTGTCACAATCGACAGTGTTCTTAGCTATGATCCAAGAAAATATCTTCAGCCATTTGAAGATTAACAGCTCTTTTCTAGTTGTTGAAAGGATCAAGTAACGGTTTTGTATCGGGGGCTATATATTTTTTTAATTTAGTGTTATTTCAGTCTACCATCAGCCATAGGCAGTCTGGTCATTGGCGTTTATTTGCTTTACTGACATTGATGATTTTGTAAAATCCTACTTGGAATAAAAAACTTTTGATAAGCTTTTGATTATTAATTAAGTTGTCATGGACATACTCGTAATATCGGTTTTATACAGTCTCTTTTTAATGAAATTTAAACACACGTGTCAGATGCAGGTTCATATTAAAAATTAAATTATATAAAATACTCTAAATACAAGCTTCCAGCCTAGGCCTTGCCTACATTGTTTTCTCAATTGGGAATAAAGGATTATCTGGCTTCTATAAAAAAATATTGTCAAAGGTTTGAGAATATTCTCCTTCAGACAAATATTATATAGACAAGATGTTGCCAATACAGCTTGGCAAACATACGATATGATGCCATTAAATTGTCCAGTAAATTTTCAGGGAAACACTTCTCTCCCCCCATTAGCCTGGGAGGAGGCTAAAAAAAGGTGTCCCAAAAAATGCTCGTTCCTAGCCGTAGCTGCGGATAACATCGCATTTTCATTCGTAGTCGACGTAGCAGGAAAAATATATACATCATCATATACATTATGAAATACATCATCATATACATTTATAGATCGATCCTTTCAGCTGTTCAGGTGCGAAAGTGTAAAGATAGACAACAAATAAAACTTCGCACAGTATATCGGAAATTGCGAGGTCTCACGTGATTGATTATGCCAGTCTCTCTCGATCTCGGTGGCGTCAACTTGTCACGCACGAGATTGAATTGCCTAGTTTCCTTAGTCGCCTCGTTCAACACGCACCAAAAAGATTTGTCATGAACATCTGACAAGAACACCTATCGAAAGGCTTTTTTTTTTATTGACCTATGTTTGTGTCGAAAAAGTACGACCAATCAAGCTTCACCGGACTTGCGGGGGAGCGGAAGACTCTTCCTCAAAAAAGTCATATAGCAACGCGTCTAGGGGCGGCTCGAGGGAGCCTCCGACCACGGCCTAGCGCGTTGATACTGAAAAACACGAATCTATAGGCTAGGGGTAAAACTTATTATTGGACCTGGGAACGTGTCAAACGGTTTTGTGACGGGGGTTTTTAAAATTGTTAATTTAATGTTATGATATAAAGTCTATTTGTATAGTACGTCCCTTGATTAGCCGGATTAGAAGTTATTAGATCTCTACTAATGGTGCTTTTAGTTAAATCAGTATTGCCAGTCGCAGGTGGCTGTTTGACTGTTTCTGAATTCGTAATGAAATGAGCAATCGATCTACCCGCATTTCGGATTCGTGGCCAGTTTCCAATTTGTACTGAAATTTCAATCACTTTGCGTATAATTACTCGTACTCGTATTAAACAATAGGATAGGTAAGTGACACGTCTCGACTAATTGACACGATGTGGTTAGAATTAATTAGAATAGAGCTTAATAATTAGAACATAACGCTATATAATATAATTGACATCCAGACAAGACATGCGGTTAAAATATTAAGGCCGTTTACACATTATGCCGCAGCGGCAGCGGCGCCGCCGCCACCCGCGCTAGTTCCTACTACACATGCGCAAAACAGTACGTTTTAATGCCATATCACATTACTCATTACTTTCGAAAAGGTGATATCACCCCGTACCATTACACATCACCCTAAACATTACCCGAAATGTTGAATGAAATTTGTTACTTATTACGAGGAAATGCTCTGTAGTATTCCGTACCGTCAGCACATATTTCTTTATCATAACATTACCTGCGAGCGACAGCATTAGGTACTCGAGTTAGATAGCACACAAAAAAAGTGTTTTTGTTTTTATTTTTCACTAACTAACCCGAAAGAAGTTGAATTTTCTTCCATAATAGCTAATGTGTGATGTCTGGTTACATTAATACTCGCGTAATGTGTGATATTGCATTACCTTTTAGGGTGATATTACTTTTGTGATATCATACGCATTACCTACACATCTCTAGTTTCTACGCCGGCGTAATGAGTAAGGCTCCATACAAAACTAGCGCAGGCGGCGCCGCCGACGCTGCGGCATAATGTGTAAGCGGCCTTACTATGCTATTATAAAATTATCCAGGTGCTTCTAGGTGTACGAACGAGCAGCAACGAGACCAGAAGAGCGTCGGTGGCTAAGTGGCTAGGGCCGTTGACTACCATACGGAAATTCGCGGGTTCGAACCTCGGCACGTACCAATGTGTTTTCGATTTTCGAATTAATTATGTACGTTTATTCGACGCCCTAACGGTGAAGGAAAACATCGTGAGGAAATCTGCATACACCTGCAAAGTAAGTAGTTGTGTGTGAAGTTAATCAACCCGCACTGGGCCGTGGTTGACTAAGGCCTATTCACCCTAATTTCAGGGTAGGCTCGAGCCCCTCGGTGGGGACGTATATGAGCTGTTAATGAAATGAATGAATGAACGAACGAGACATACTCTCTTACAATTTGTATGAGATGGCCCCACATATGAATGGGGCTTCAATAAGCGAAGTGGCGCCGCCACCCTTTAATAAATAATAACTCGGAAAATAATCAATTTTTCAAATAATTATCTGGACGACAAGATTGGAGACGGAATTCTGTAGGATACCTGCTTTTTCTCTAGGTTTTCAATCAGATAATATTATATTATCTGGTTGGTCAGGTGTATTGGTTGACAGCCCTGTAGCCTAGTTGGAAGTACGTCTGCCAACTGAGCACAGGGTCGCGGGTTCGAATCCCGCCCAGAGCAAACATTCGTGTGATGAGCACTTGTGTTTGCCCTGTGTCTGGATGTTGTATATTTATTATGTATGTATATCAGCTGTCTGACACCCATAGTATGCAACAGGCTCTGCCTGAGTGGCGCTATGATTGGCTAGATTTGAAATTGCAAATATGTGCGTAAACTTCATCTTTATTTAAGTACAATGTAGTGGAGGTGAAAGGTGGGGTGGAATCGGCGACACCGGATTTCATACGAACGGCGGCGCATTATCGCCATACTTTTAAAATGTTCTGTGCTCTGCCTAGTTTGGTGTCAGATGGCCGTGTGTGAGATGTCCCCACATATTTATTTATTTATTGGTTGGTCAGGTGTATTGGTGTATTATGTTCTTATGACTTACTTGCTCACTTATATTACTGTTTAGGATTTATACTATTGACAAAAAAGTTTTGTTTAGCGACAGTAGCGACACACGACATTTACCCTTGGCGTGCCTTGGCCATTTAAAAGGGATCAAAATAAAGCAAAAAAAAAAAAGGAAACAAAAGTAACAAATATTTATTTAAAAAATAATCAAAAATGAGTAAATAAAGAAACATCTGTTTACAAAAAAATACAGAATTTTCCCCATAAAAGTGATAAAAAATCATAAAGACCGAAATAAAAAAATATCAAAAATACATTTAAAAAAATACGATATAAAATACCCGTATCAAATATCAAAATGAAAATCATCAAAAAATAAACAGGTCTACAAAAATTCGCGGCACTTTCATCGGAATCGGTCTAGTCGTCATCCTCGCCGTGTGTCGTGGGCATGAACAGCAATCGTTTCACCACGGGGTTGTCCATGTATTCTCCCACTTTACGCAGGATCTCTTCGTTGGAGTAGCGCATACTGTCCCAGAATGTGGACGACCTGTATCATCATCATACATAGTACGAGTAAAACTACGTGGATCGGTCGCGGTGGAGGAGTATGCTGAGAGCCCTATGTCCCTAATTAGGGACTACAGGATTATGATGATGATGACTATTCTATCTTTGTGCCAACTTCGCCCGCTTTTACAGTTTTTCCCGTGGGAATGAGAAATTTTAGTCTAGTAGTCTAGTAGTCTAGTATTTTAAAATAGTGTACTTACCTAGCGTTATTATTATGTAACAAGAAGGTTAATAAAGTATATAAAGGTACCTTAAAAAAATATGAATTTTAGACGCTCGGCAACAGACCATATATGTGTCTATCGAGAGGCTCGAGCCTTCCCCAAATCAGATTAATTAGGACTTAGTCGACCACGCTAGCCCAGTGTAGTGGTTAATATCGACTTCATAGTTCACACGCTCTTACAGTTAAGGAAAACAGTTCCTATCATATAAACATACCTACTTATGAATTCGAAAAACTAAAACGGCGCTGGTCTTCTGGGAGTCTTGTGTCGTGACCAGAAACAGGGCTTCCGGAAGACCAGCGCCGTGGCCTGCCCGGGCTGCGGCTTTCGCTGAGGGAGCGCTTATTGTTTGGATGTCGCAACGTAGAGATGTCAATGTGTAAGTGTTTTTTTGTTGTTTTATGTCTGTATTTTTGTTTGTAATTTTTGTGTTGTGATGTCCAAAACATATTTTAAAAAATTTATTTCTAATTTCAGAAAACACATTGGTACGTGCCGAGGCTCGAGTCCGCAACTCCTACTCGGATTCCTTCCATGCTTTGCTGCGTTATTAAAAAGCAACTTACAAGCGCGCCCCCACGTCAGCTTCCAGCGCCCCCGCTTCCTCCAGAGTGTCGGGAATCACTGCTTCCTCCTCCTTCCCAGACATGCTTGCGAATCACCTGCAACAACAAAAAAGTTATATCATCATCATCATTTCAGCCGACAGACGTCCGCTGCTGGACAAAGGCCTCCCCCACAGATCTCCACAATGATCGGACCCACGCTGCCCGCATCAAGCGGCTTCCCGCGACCCTCACCAGATCGTCGGTCCACCTTGTGGCCGGCCTGCCCGTGAGGTGGCCATTCAAGAACGTTTTTGCCCCAACGACCGTCGTCGGTTCTACGCGCAATGTGCCCGCCGTCATCTGCCACTTAAGTTTAGCGATATGTTACCTACTACGGGCTATGTCGGTGATTCTGGTTCGGATCTCATCATTCCTAATCCTTATTCTTTTCATACGTGAGGCTAAGTGGCACTGCCATCACTAAAAATAATAATTCGCGGAGTAGGTACCTAAACTTTTTTTTTACCCGAAACCGGAAAGGTGGAGCGAGCGCTTTCGGAGGCTTTTAATGTACAATTTAATAAGGCCGCCTGTTTGGTCAATGTGATGTACTTACTTACTGCTTCAAATTGCTTAAAAAGTAGGTAAATATCTAACTTTCTGTAAAAGTAAAAAAGTGACGAATAATTATCTTGTACCTACAGTAAGTTTCGCTTGATTCATATACTGTAATCGATACATGTGTTTATATACTTAGTCAATATTTCTGAATGTAGATGACCACTGACCGAGGCGCGAGGCCACATTCTTCGCACGAAGCGACTAACTAAACAGAGAGGTGGGAAAAAGCCGCGCTTTTGGGATGTAGGTACATAGAAAGCATGCCCAGCCATCTACTGGCCAAGAAACCTTCAATTATGTTGTTTGATGACTGGTTTTTACCCTGCAAAATGATAAACTTACGTGGAAAAGTGATAACCAATTAACTTTTTTCAACTGCTTTCGTAATTTAGCAAAGAGTAATTTAGACAGAAATGACTTTCCTATTGTTTTAAAAATGTCAAAAGAACCGAGAAGTTCCGATAGCGGCATTGCATTGAGGGCCATAACAGACATTATTATAAAATCTATATGGCTTCCGAAAATATTTTCAACTTTTCGTTATACTTACTGCATATAACAAAATTTAAAGTGTGTCTGAATTTGCAAGTTTACATAAGTAAAAATTTAAGACTGCGCGAGGTAAATTAACTTATTTTAGCGCCATCTCTAATTATTTTGTAGAACTTTAGTGAGGAAATGGCTGACATAGAAATTGACAGTCAGTATCCGCCCACTACCAAATGCGTTTAAAACATCATATTCATCATGCATCATCTTAAATTAAAAGTTTATAAATTATAATTTTCTTTCTTACTGTAAGTAATGTGGAAAGTAAATATTATTTCACAACAATAATAATCAAGTTTATTTCAAATTCAAATAGTTTAAACTTATGAATACATGAATAAACTATTTATAATCCGTTATTAGCGTTCAGAAGGCGGGTCGATGACTCATCGCCCGCACAAGTTTTTGAACGCACGTTACTAGCGATAGAAGGGTGAGTGAACCATCTCATTGTTATTTATTGCATTTGCCTCTAATAATACATTAATTAGCCGTTTTAGTGGTAAAGCGAGTGCAATAACATAGGTCGGGATAGCCATGCCGATGTGAGTAACACAGTCGACCGAGGTGTGGCACCGCGGGCGATTTCAGTGTAAAAGTGTTAGTGACATCGTGAAAAAATACTCTGCCTATCTCGCAAGATGACTGAGTACAAACTGGTGGTGGTAGGCGCCGGAGGCGTCGGCAAATCCGCATTGACTATACAGCTGATACAAAATCATTTCGTGGACGAATATGATCCTACCATAGAGGATTCGTACAGGAAGCAAGTGGTGATAGACGGTGAGACGTGTTTGCTGGATATTCTGGACACGGCTGGCCAGGAAGAGTACTCGGCGATGCGGGACCAGTACATGCGGACCGGGGAGGGGTTCCTGCTGGTGTTCGCGGTGAACTCGGCGAAGAGTTTTGAGGACATCGGCTCTTACCGCGAGCAGATCAAACGGGTGAAGGACGCGGAAGAGGTGCCGATGGTGCTCGTCGGGAACAAATGCGACCTCCAGGCGTGGGCCGTGGACATGAACCAGGCGAGAGAGGTATGTTGCTTCCGATACAATTATTTTTGCTTCCGATACAAAGTTTATGTAACATAATCATTTAAACTTCAAGTGAAAAAGGCCGATTTCACTCAACTTATTAATAAATCAAATATATTTTTAAATGGTATTACATCAAATCTCTTAAGTTTATAATCTTTATATCCACTTCTATGAGTATTAAGTCAATTTGTAGTCTCTATCCTCCCTATTTTACAGTATGTAACAGGTGTTTCATATTCACTTAAGGGCAATATACAACAGCTGCTCTTCATAAGACCACTTAAGTTAATCTACAAATGACTAAGTCATGTTTAAGTTATCATTTTTCAAGATGTAGTGAAATTTACGATGTTATGTCATTAAATCAATTCATTAAGTGTTTCTTTCAAAGTAATATTACATTAAATTTACATTCAGCACATTTTGTAATAATAGGCAAGTGAGTTTAAATGTATCCTATGAGACCTTTTTCATCATGGAAACACTTTGTAAAACTTTTTAATGATAATATTTTATGCTCACAACATGATCTGCTAATGTAAGTCAGAATTCACACAAAAAATCTGTCATTTTATAGTCATGGGCATAAGCCTATTGTAATCTTATGATTGCATAAGGATTAAGTTTGGATTAGGTGCACTAACCTGCATCAATTCTATCCATGTTTTCAGTCTCCTCTAAACTGGCCGCCTAGACATTTCTTGATTATATTTGTATCTAAAAATTACTTCAAGTAAAATGAAAAATTGCTTAAATACGAGATGTATCATAAAAACCAGTATTTCAATTTGAAATTATAGCCGCTTTATTGTGAAACCAAATTATATGGGTTACATTCTAATTTATTTTCCTGTTGTTTTTGTCTTCTATTGTCATCTAGAGTATATCTGTAGATTTAACAAGGTGTCCCAGTTTTCTATCAGTGAGTCATTCATGACATTAGATACAGTTTTATGAAGCAATTGTTGTATTGTATTGTATTGTTGCCAATTGGAAGAAAAAGGTTACTACTAAAATACAAACAACTTAATCAAATTATTATTATTTTATTACCGTTATTCAATACACCCCGAAGATAACAGGTCAATAATTTTCAATTTTAATATCTTAAAAGAAACTAGTTTTGTTGCTATTGGTAAAATGCAGTAAGAAGGTTTTTTATCAACTTGCTAACCTTGAACCAAATGGTGAAATCAGAGAGCTTTAAAGTAAAGCGAAAAGTTTTGATTTTTTTTTTTTTTTTTCAGTATAGTTTTTTCGTTAGTAGTATGTAACTAATTAACATACTACGTCTGTTTGTAGCAGTAGACCTTTCAACTTTCAGAATATATGGTAAAATTAATAATTTCAAGATTTTCATATGGCAATGTCAATCAAAGTTGAGTTGAGTTGTTGAGTTTGTGTTTTGATTGGACCAAGATGTTTTGATATTTCCTTTTCAGTACATATTTAAATGTAAGCCCACTTAATTAAATAAAGGTTTGATACTGTTAAATGATGCTGTTGTGGATAAAAAATACATTTTAATTTTATGCTCTTTGGGGAGTGTTACATTGTTACTTAATACAAATTATGCATATTTTCCCAATTTCACATGAGAATGGTAAACCTACATCTTAGCAATATAAGTAAGGTAGACAAACTATTAACTATAAACAATAGCCAGCACATGCGACTGGACATGTTGACCTTGAAAGCGCCCGTATCCCGTAGCGGTAGGGGTGATTTTCGTAGTGCGAGTGTTCAACCGCATGTGCTGGCTTCTGTATGATTCAGTGTAGTTTTTAATATCAGTATTTTCCTTTATCAATGATAGATTAAATATTTAATTAAAATGAGATGGCTAAACCACTGCCCTAAGCATGTCACTCATGTCATTAAACTTCTCACCAGCTAATAACATTACAATATTCAATCATTAATTATGACGTGTTGAATAATCTCCTACAACTTTCAGGAATTAATTAAACGATTAATAGTACTCTTTTTTTTATTTTATTGGAGACCATGATTATGTCGTTCCGTTTTACAAAAACTGTTGACACTCAACTAGCGCCATAAAAATCCTACTCTCGAAAATAGTTTTGTATGTCCAAATAAAGAGTTTTAACTGTTGTATCACTTATTTATTATTAAAAAAAAAACATTGATCTGATTTGAAAGGAACGCACTGCGAGTAATAGTGCTGTACCTTTTCACTAAAAACTTACAATCGATTTTTCTCGATTCGATGGTTTTTTTTAATGATCTTATTCTTGTGTCGCAAAATCGATGTATTACTGGACTTTCGATTATTTACACTGTGCAAAGGCACGGAATAAACGATAGTTGCTACAGAAGGTGCACTTATTGATTTATTACAACTTCGAATGCTACTTTCATTTTAATAGCTTACCGAGCGTTGCGGCGCTTGCAAAAAAAAAACAAGCCTGTATTCCTCTTAGTTCGTCATGCACGCTCTGGCGCATAGTGCGAAAGGCATGGCAAAGTGCGTGATTTGTGAAGTGCGCCGAGTGCGCGAACATAAAACAGAGAATACTGACAAAGCTCGATATGAGCATTTTACTATGTGAAACACCGACACAAAGCTGAAACTAGTGTCATAATACCCTAACTTGAAGATAAAGGAAAAACTTTTATCAAGTAGGTACCTTATGTTTTAGTTTAGTTTTAGTTTTATTTATCTCATACTACAAGATTGCACACATTTTTACATTATTATAAAAAGGACATCCGTAGTATGATCGTCAATACTAGTATGTATAATTAGGAAAATATAACTAAAGAAATTCATTACATAATTGGTCATGTCAAGGGAATATTAAAAAGCGAATGTCAAATCAGAATTATGGTACAGACACCTTTATTTCCTCCGAGACAGTCACAGTACAGTATACATAACGTGACCATACGTCCCGCTTTCGGCGGGACAGTCCCGCTTTCAGGCAGTCTGTCCCGGTGTCCCCCGCGAGACCGAAATTGTCCCGCTTTTGCAACCAAACGCGGGAAAAAATAGGAATAAAGGAAGTAATATTGATTGTTTACTCGAAAGTTGAACAAATCACTTGGCAGACAGCTTACTGGAATGAAATTTTTCTACATCTAGTAGAGTAGAACCTTTGAAAGAGTTTTGTAATTCTACCGAGACAGAATATCACAATCTGCTGGGCTACAGTAAAGTAAGGTGGCTTGCGTTAATGCCCGCGCTTAAGAGTTATAAAAATGTTTCAGCCTTTGAAAAACTACAAACACTAAAAACTTTTTTTTTATTACATATTTCCGCAGATGTCCCGCTCTGACAAAAAAAATAAATGGTCACGTTAAGTATACAGATAGTTCAAAGTTATTTACCTCTGACCACACTTATCGACGGCGATCGACGGTTTGCCTATACAAAACGCGTATTTAGTATGGAACTCCTTTCGCATCGGACGCGGCGAAAGATGCAAAAGGATTGCTTTACTAAATGCGCGTGCATAGGCAAATCGTCGCGCGTGTATGTGACTATTTTAATCGATCGATTCTGTTAAATTCCAAAGTTATCTCACCATAGCCATTAGTACATCTCTATAAAAAAACGACTGACAGACTAGACATGGGCAAAATGTGTCCTTGAAAAGAAAAGATTGATATACATCTTTTATATCATATGATATATATCTATCTTTATATCATTCAATTAGGGAGAGATATATTGAGTGATAGATAGAGAGATGGATACAGATTGATTGACAAAAAAGTGTAAACTCCACGTAACGTCACTCGATTTAGCGACATACTGCCTAGACCGTCAAAATTAGTCGGCTTTGGTTGGTTTAGTTGGTTTTCCATAAAATAATACTCTCTATATTATATAGCATTACTTACACCCACTCTATAACTATAAAAAAAAGACTAATTTTGACGGTCTAGGCAGTATGTCGCTAAATCGAGTGACGTTACGTGGAGTTTACACTTTTTTGTCAATCAATCTGTATCCATCTCTCTTTCATGTTCTGACTGAACGCCAAAGCATCTTTTTCTCTCTCTCGCTCGTTCGTACGTCTCCTATCATCTTACTTGACTTATATCATCGTATCTATCCTATCTATCACTCTATACTGTCGCTCACTCGCTAACCAATCTATCTATCAGTGAAAGATATAGTGATACATTCAAATCGCTCGCGATATAAACATAGATTGATATATATATAAGGATATATATCTTTTATATCTATCTATCGTGAGTTACACACCTCTACGACAGACGTCGTTTGATCGCTCTGCTGTTCGTTCGTTCGTTGTGTTTTTCTACTATTTTTGAACTTTATTTTTGACTCTTGCTATTTTATGCAAGTATATTATTATGTCGTTTAATCGTTACCTACGTCCTACGTTTAATATGTGTGTAGGGTGATTATTCCAGCAAAATATTATACCCGATTGAAGTTTGTATACAAACGCCATTTATTTTTTATTGAAGTTTTTACACCTTATGTCGTAGGAGTTTCTGCTATTTTATTTTCATGATTATAGAAAAATTAAAAGCTCCTGAAAGTTTTTTCGTGTAATCTACTAATATTTAGCTATTTAGCATTAAGTATTTCTAGGTACGACGTTTATACATTGCTAAGGCAGTCGCCCATACTTCAATTTAGCCATATCATTTGTTCAATTAAATTAAATCTGTCATGTTTAACCTGCTGTACCCCTACCATGAGTTGCTAACGTAACTTACGCGCTCGATATCGACTACGTAAACGTGCATTTAGTATGGAGAAATTTTACTTCAGATAACTGTCAATAGATGGCGTAGTTTTAATTCCATACTAAATGCACGTTTACGTAGTCGATATCGAGCGCGTAAGTTACGTTAGCAACTCATGGTAGGGGTACTGGTCTCACGCTCAGTGCATGTTTATTTATAAAATGTTTTCCTTGTTGATGTTGTGACTCAGTCAGTGATGATTTCAAAATAACTGTGGTTTAGTTGTTTGTGGTCCATAGAGGGATTTAGATAACGAGATGCGTAAGGCAAAATCCATTCAATGTTTGATACTTATTTTTCCTAAACACCTAAAGAAATGCAGAAATGCTCAAAATAGTTTTAGAATAAGGGCATCACTTATTCATATTGTCTTATGGTTTGTTTCCTATTAATCCGGAAAAAAGGTCATTGACACCTGCATACAATGCGCACATATTTTTCAAACGATACAATAAAACTATAGGAAATTATTGCAAGATACGTAATTTGGCATACCATACTAGAAGGCGGGGTGAGCGTCTGACCTTGCCAGATATTTTGGCATTACATAATTTTTAATAACTTTCAAGAAAAGAAAAGGTTATGAACTTTTGTCCGGATTTATATAAAACAGACCATAGTGCTGCTGGCCTCACCCTATACATGAAATAATAATAATAATAATAGTCCCTACAGAAGGTTCACTTAGCAACATAATTCATATAAATAGCAACCCTAGCTCCGTCACAATAAAGTGCAATTCAGATCGCACGGCACTAGCTAAAAACATGAAATAGCTGCCTCCCTATCTAAAAACCTCCTGGCGGCCCGCATTGGTCGATCATACCTAAACTGCGAAGTGACACCCCTGGTTATACCTAGTTCCATACCAGGATGTTTATGCCAGTTAAATTTGAATGTAACGTTGTACACTCTGGTAAAAAAGTCGTGAAACGGAACTAATCTTACTTCTCAGAAATATCCATAAGTTAGAGCGTGACAGCATGATATAATATGGCAACACCGTAAAGGAAGTGGCGCCCCTATTGATTTCACGACTTTTTTCGCCAGACTGTAAATAATTATGCACAGCACAGCATGCAATGAGGTTGAAACCCAAAGACGCGGGAAGTTGGGGCAATGTGGGAGTTTAAATGCAGCCTAGCACATAGATATCTATTGCACTGTGCGTTGCAGTTTGCACAAAAAACTCCCAGATTGTCCTGCCGCCCGCTCTTTCACGCGCTTTTTTTTTTAATTGACGTATGCTTGTGTCGAAAAGGTACGACCAATCAAGCTTCACCGGACTTACTCTTTCCCGCGCATTTAACTTCCGTGCTGTGTAATCTATTGTGACAAAAATATTTTGATTCGTTTCTGATCCACGTCTGTGTTAGGTCCACAAATATTTTTACAAATGTTAACAATGGAAACAAATGTGGTTTGCAGGTAGCGCGAAGCTACGGCGTGCCCTTCGTAGAAACGTCAGCGAAGACCAGGATGGGAGTCGATGACGCCTTCTACACACTCGTCCGAGAAATCCGCAAGGTAAAACCGCGTCGCATACTATGAAATTCATGCACAAACAATGCCAACACATTGTTTGGTGAATGATTCTAACAGCAAAGCGCGCCTTTCCCACCCTCTGTAGGCCTACTATGTAAGTAGTCAAACTCGACATAGTGACATTAGAGCCATAGTAGTTCTGTCAAAATGTCGCGTTTGACAGCTTCTCGAGCCAGTCGCTACTTATATTGTAGGCCTTCTGGTCTAACAAGACAGGTCTTCTACTAAGTTTATCTACGCTGGAACCGGAACACGTCATCATCGATAAACAAAGAGCAAAATATATAAATAACGTACCTTTTATCATAGGAGGGGTATTTCACGGTAGTCAAAAGACAGAAGACGAAAGGGACGCAGTTATGCGTTAGAATGAGATACAAACACACTGCGCTCACTCTTGCGCATAACTGCGTCCTTTTCGGCTTTTGTCTCCCGTGAAATAGGTGCCTAAGATGTCCCCAGCCTGCCATAGGGGCATATTACATTATCAAATAGAATGATCATATATTTGATAATGTAATTTGCCCCATAGTACCAACATCACGCACGGCAGAAGACATTTTACGGTGAGTGAACTGTGAACGGTCTGTATCGCCACCGTATACCGTAGTGTAACTCCATACAAAAGTGTCATTTTGGCGCGCTTCGAAATCTCGGGGTACTTCGGGGTGCAAGCACCCACAACAGTCAGGGGTGTAGCGCGCTCTTTCAAATGGGCGTAAAATAGCTATTTAAGTATTTTTTGCGAGATTTAGAGAAACAAATAATAAAACAATACCAAATTACAGGAGATATTGTTCCGTGTATGGATGTTTATATTCATCAAGAAATAAACCAGAATCTCATATTTTAAATTACCAAGTGAGTCGGTAAGGATAAGATTTATTGTTTACAATTTATGTATTAGTGTTTTGAGGTTTTTTTAAACTTAGTAACTGGTAAATAAGAATGTACCTACCTACTTCTTGTAGTACAGGTAGCTATCTATTAAAGTAATCGGAGTCAGAGGTACATATTTCTCTTCTGTGGATAAAGCGCGAGAGATTGAAATATTGTGTTTATTTCGATGCTGTTATATTCAAAATAAATCATTTTAATAAAGCCTGACTAAAGAAATAAAAAACCTCGCCATATTGTGGATTTTCAATGGAACTAATTTTATAATTGCCATAGCCGTAAAAATATACACATTGCGCCCCCAGAGCAGGTTTTTTATTTCTTCGTTCAGGCTTTACGTCTTTATGTAATTATTTGCAAACTTAACAAGTGGTCAAGAAAAACAGTCAGTGTTCAACCCTACAGCAAGTCATTCATTCATTCGTTCAATCCCAGAAAACCGCGAAGTTACCCTACTGTAATGTACGTAGTACATACTATATTTATACTGTGGTATCGCTGTGCCGGCAGGATGGCTAGATGGCCAATAACAAATTAATGACGTAGTGTTGTTCCACGGACTAAGAAGATTACCATGCGCAGTATTTATTATACCATAGTTGGTTACAATTTGCAAAGTTACACTGACCGAAGATAATTTTATTACCGATATGAGCTTTGGAAAGCTCGGCACATGGTCCACACTAGAAATCGAACTTAATTATTGGAAAATTTTTAAGAATTAAATAAAAATCAATTCCTCTTAAATTCCTCATATTTTATGAGGAAGCGGAAGAGGAAGAGGATTTTTTAAACTTTTTTATGAGGAAGCGGTAGCTGATGAGGAAGTGCAAAAATTGCGGAACTTCCGCATTATGAGGAAGCGGAAGAGGAATGCTCATCAACACTACAGAATCAGAAAGGTCATTCAGACTCACAACAGCCGAATAAATGCATCATTCATTCACTCATTCATTCACTAGTCCACAGCACCACACTATCCGAATGTTTGAATTCAAATATATAACGCTAACGACGGTCATTCATTAATTGGGGAAAGATCTTTAATGCGTAAAACTGAAGTCAGTTCAAGTAAGTGCTGTCAGATGAGGCAATAGATCCTTACAAAAAAAACACACAATCAAGTTACTGTGTCGAAAAAAGTCATATTTACCGAGTTGGTTTTATAAGATTATGTTTTATTTTCAGGACAAGGAAAGCCGAAGCAAAAGGTACAGGAAAAACCACAAACTGGGCTCCCGGCGCCGGTTCAAGTGCACGCTCCTGTAAGTTAGCGTACTGTCTAATGTCTATCAATGTGCGTTGACAATTTAGTAGAGCTACTGCTTCAATCTTATACCTGACTCTGAATTCGAAATAATTGTCTTAATATTTGGTTGAGACAGTATTGAAACAACGTACGGTAAGGTAATAACGTACTCTAGGGAGATGTATTGCTTGACTAAAACGCTAAAAAGCCACTACGCGCGTCTCAAAAATAAATAAACGACGTAAGTACCTAGGCATACATATAGGTACCACTATATGTCTGAAATTTTAAGTAGTAACACTTATTTTTTTCTTCTTTCCTAATATATTTTTGTGTGATTACTCGTACTGTTAAATAATACTTTGGTGTGTTCGCGGACACAATCAATCTCTCGTTTTCTCGCCAAAAAAACGTCAAGGCAAAATGTCGTCTGTGATAAATGGTTACCAAACAGATTTAACATAATTTTCAGTTTCCTCGTGAGAACCTAATTTATTGATGACAAGACAAAACAACAACAAAAAAGACAATAAAAGTTGTTACAATGTTCTCTGCTAAATTGTCAATCCTTCCTAGCTGGTATTTAATAAATGCAAAACTAATTGTCGACTATTTATAGACGTGAAAATTATTGATTTTATTGATTAAAATCTTTCAATTTAACGATTCAATGAAACGTTGTAGCATTTTTTAAATACCAAAAAAAGAAACTTTAGCGATGTATGTAATTATTAGCGTAAACTATCGTTGTCTTATCTTTTGAAAAATTGTCTGCTATAAATTCCTAAACATGCTTTTATATGATCATCTTCAAATATCAGTCGGCAAGATTTGGAAAATTAATGTTTTTAATAAAACGAGTGCGGTGTATCGCACATTTATACATCGTGATGGAATGCATCCGTCTTGTTCTAGGTGTATACTATTAGAAAGAGAAAACAAGGTGTGTTAAATATTCCGTAATTTCTTGTATACCAAAAATTTTCTGGGTCATTCAGACTCAGACAGTGAAATTAATTATTCCGAAGTCGACTTTACTGATAGAATTGACTTAAAGCTATTTGTTGACTTTACCCATGTTTGTATGGGTCGTTCCATTCTGATTTAAGGTCTGTTTTCTTTAAGAAAAGTCGTTCAACTGTAAAATTTAAGTGTGTTCCTACAGCACTCTAATTTATTACGCCTACTCTTTAAAGTATGATATGATATCTTGTCAAAAATGATATACATACATAATTATACACACATTAAAATGTTGAGAACAGCCAGCTGTTTGTAAGAATTTGAGCCTTTTAAAAATGTAGATAGAAACTATTTCTATAAAATAGAAAAAAAATCTTATATCAAGCCTCTTTAGTTAAAATATACAAAAAATATTTCTTAAGGAACACTTGAGAAATAAATATTTGTATGACTGCCTTTAGGAACTTTTTTAACAAACCGGCAGTAGGATTATAAATAAAATATGTAATTGCTGTAACATGTAACATTGCTCTAAATTTTGTTTTGTTATTCAAAGTGTATTAAATGGTACTGTGATGTGATGTGTTTTTAAACAAATTGTAATTCAAACATTTTAGGTACTTAATTTCACAAAATATAACAATCTATTATTGGTGGCTATTAACAGAGCAACTTTCTAAAATTAAAATCATCAAATTGTTCTCACTCTTTTGTTTGAGTATCGAAAGAGACAAGAGATGATAACATTCTCTGAACATTATCGGTACTTACTAAATCAGTGGTAACCTAGCAAACTACGTAATGCTAACAAAACGTGCTATAGATTCTCAATTAGTTATCCTACAGACGCCTCGATTTGAAAGTGACCGATGTCGCTTTGATATACCCAACTAACAGTTTTAGAGGGTTGCTCTTAGAGACCCCCACACTAGTATTTTTCGAGCGTCGTCTATGTGCGTCGCGCATTCAATCAAGGCATCAAAGCGAAACAAAAGACAGATGCGGATGATTGTATGCACAACAACGCTCGAAAAACGCTAGTGTGGGGTCTGTATTAGTAACCAGAATTTTCAGTCTCTCAGGTGCTATCTGATACGACAGTCTGCTTGTTGTAGTATACACAAAGAGTAAAAAGTATGACATTGTAGATAGGTAGATAGCAAAGTAAATGTGTCAGGAAAAACGTCACCCATTTTAGGACACAATTCTACAATTTTTGACAATTTGCACTGCAAAATGGCAACATTGATGAATCCTACTAACAAATAACGATTTTAGTTGACTTTTTAACGCAATTAGGAAAAAATTAAACAAACTATGCAATGGTTGTGCATAAAAACGTTAAGTAACGAGTACAATTTTATCACCGGTTGTTATATAGATTAAAAATGAATTAAAAATTAAAGACAACACCTTGCGTGAAAACTAAACAATAATTTAACCGACTAACGAAGAATGGATAAAAGCCCCATCAGAAAAATAAAAGCTTCGCCATATTGCGGAAATTAATGGAACTAATTTTATAACAGTGATTGTTGCCAGAACAAAACATGTGGCACCCCGGAAATACGTTTTTATTGTTCTGGACGGCTTTAACATTAAGGTCTGGCAAAAAAGTCGTGAAACGGAACTAATCTTACTTCTCAAAAATATCCATAAGTTAGAGCGTGACAGCATTATATAAAATGGCAACACCGTATAGGAAGTGGCGCTCCTTATTAATTTCACGACTTTTTGCCAGGCTACGTATCAAATGAAAAATAAATGCGATTAGACAAATGTGAATTTGGTAAACAATGATATTTTTCTCGAAGCTTCGACACAGGGTTAGATGGGCTGTATTTATCAACAAATAAAATCTATAATCGCATAATTTTTTCATTGCTAACGTTTTGTAGTGTGTTGACTTTTAGAGCATTCGAATTGAATGTCTAAAGTGAAGAGTACAAAAGGCAGTAAAGCCCGACAGAGAAATAAGAAGCCTCGCCATACTGCGGAATTTCAATGGAACTAATTTTATAAGGGAAATTGTTGTCATAGTCGTAAAAATATACACGTGGCGCCCCCAGAGCAGGTTTCTTATTTCTTTGGTCAGGCTTTATGTTTTTTTTTACTGCAATAGTCATTAACAATCGTGCTATTAAACTACTGCTTATTCCTATGCGAATACTAATATGTATGCCATTGAATGATAGAACTATTCATATCATTATTTTAATTATTGTAATTAAATTGATGAGTGATGGATTTTCTAGCAACATTGATTTTAATAAGTAGAACATCAATTGTTCAGATAATCAAATATAATTATTAATGAATTGCTTTTAAGAAAGTACAGGATAGAAATGAATATAGCTGGTGATCTTATAGCTAAGTTAGCAAATTCTAGGCAACTTTACAATTTATATTTATTTCTGTCAATGTTGCTTGATAAACCTTGTAAATTGCTTATATAATTTTACCTTAATTATAGCGTTTAGAATATAAAGGCAAGTCATTTATTAATGTTTGTCTCAGTCGCAGATTGTAAATAGTTTTAATAACATTTTACCATTTGCTATAACTATTGCACCATCTTATCGAAATAACCTGTTGGGCTAACCAATTATATTAGGTCCTTACCTATGAAATTGCCGTTCAGTATCAAAAAAGTGAAACAAGTTTTTTTTAATGAAATTATTATTTAATCAATCGAAGTATGCGCCGTTGTTATCGATACACTTCCGCCATTTTATAGGCAGATCATTGATACCTTTGGAAAAAAAATCCTGGGAGCGAGAGTCTATAAACTGTTTAAAGGCGGTTTTGACTGCCTCATCAGATTTGAAATTTTTTCCTTGTAAAAAGTTATCCAAATTTTTAAAAAAGGGGTAATCGGTTGGGGCAAAATCTGGAGGGTATGGTGGGTGACGCAGATCTTGCCCCAACCGATTACCACTTTTTTCAAAATTTTGATAACTTTTTACAAGGAAAAAATTTCAAATCTGATGAGGCAGTCAAAACCGCCTTTAAACAGTTCATAGACTCTCGCTCCCAGGATTTTTTTTCCAAAGGTATCAATGATCTGCCTATAAAATGGCGGAAGTGTATCGATAACAACGGCGCATACTTCGATTGATTAAATAATAATTTCATTAAAAAAAACTTGTTTCACTTTTTTGATACTGAACGGCAATTTCATATGTAAGGACCTAATATAACGGAAAAGTTAACGTCTAAAATTTAAAAATAAGATGGTACGTAGGTACATATATTTAGTCGTCAAAAATCTGTACACCATCGTAAGTTTTGTGAATCCAAAAGTACGCGGCGTAAAGCTCAAATAGTGTGGCAAAAATAGTCTAGAAAAGGATTAACTTTGACAGGGCTGAATGCGTAAGTGTGAGCGAGATAGAATGAGCCAGTATAAAGAAAGTGGTGCCCTCCCTGTGACTTTTTTGTCAGGCTGTACTTTGCGGAACGGTATGATTTTTGTAACGAAATTTTACAAAGCATATTGAACTTTCTGTAAATTTGGTAACGTTCAAAGTTTGAACGTCACACTAGTGATCACGGGCTAAAATCAGAAACCCGCTACTTTTTTACTTAATATGTAATTTAGACGTTATAGAATTTAATTAAAGTCAAAAATGCCATACGCCGTTTCGAAACAAAAATCGACTAACGAGTAGATTCCGTTCCGCGATAGTATAAATTGAGCTTACAAATACATGGTAATCTTCATAATGGATCATCTATAAAATATAGTCATACTAATTCCCTCTTCAGTGCAATGGTAAAGTTCATTATATTAAGTTATTTTTTAAGAACTGTTTAAAGTTTGAAACTTGAAACAGTAATTATAGTTAAAGTTTGAATATTTTAATACCACTTAATATGTTTTTTCACGAAGATTTTAACTCCCGTCTTTGCTATTTTAACACTTCGTTTATCCGCTTTCGTGGGATGGGACGTATTTTATAAATGGTCCCATAAATGCAACAATGGCGCTTCTCACACATAGCTACAAGACAATAACTGGTTTCAAACTCAAAACGTAACATTTAAGCATCACCACCCAAACATTCTCATAGCAGTTCTGACACGAGTAAGTGGATAAAAGAACGACCAGATAACGAAAAAATAACATTAAATAAAAAAATAAAAACCCCCGCCACACAACCGATCTTTGAACCTTTCAACAACTAAAAGAGCTGATAATCTTCAAATGGCTGAAGATATTTTCTTGAAGCATAGCTTCTTAGCTCACACTCGATTCACCTTGCAAACAAAAAAACTAGATTAGAATCGGCGCATCCATTTAAGAACTACGATGCCACAGACAGACAGACACACACGTCAAACTTATAACACCCCTCAGTTTCGTCTGGGGTTAAAAATGCCTCTCGCCATATTAGTGAAATTCAGTGGAACTAACTTTACGCTGGAGAAGCAGATTATTTCGGGGAAAATAGATGGCAGACGTGGTCAGGGTAGGGCGTGTACAAAAAGGTCTGACACAATAAAGAGAGGGGTATTCAGCATCTATCGTGCGGTCCACTGCGCATACCGCACCCTTTGGACACTGGCTGTACGAGGTCGCGATCCTCAGCATTGATAACGAGGAAGAACTTAACGTTAAAAAGAACATGTGGCCCCCTACCCTAGGCAGCATGGTCATTGACCTTAGACTGTTCGAAAGAACAACGATTTAAAAAAAAACATGTGGCCCACTTGATGCTTTTTTTTTCTGGTTAGGCTAGAGTATAAATAGAAAAATTCTATACCTATGTGACTTCGCATTTGAGATAGAATTAGTGGTTTGCAACCAGTTTTGAGTAACTCGAAAGTGAGACAGAACCTAGTGAAACCAGAAAATTGTGTTATTTTGTGTACACTTGACTACAAACAGGGCTAACAATTTATAGTTAAGTATAAGTAACCTGCTTTTTATAGATTCTTAGATATTGTTATATAAGTTAATTTTAGTATTAATGTTAAGTGATTGTTGAATGTTTTCTACTGTAGCGGATCAAGCGTAGTTTTCTTAACTTTCTACTTGCTGTATTTTGTATTGATTGTCTTAAAATCTATGTAATCATGAATTGTTACAATTATATGCTGCTTTTAAGAATTTAGTATTCAATAGTTTACTCGGAATGACAGCTTTAGACAGTTTTTATTGTATACAATGAATTAATCAAACGAATTACATAATTTATAAATACATCATAACATTTTCAAGAACAACAATTTCACTGTTTTCTATAGAATTTAGGTTAATATAGTTTTATATAAATAATTTAATTTTAAGAATTATTATGTATTAATAATAGTTTAACATATGTATTTTAGTAAAAAAAAATGCTGCCATGAAATCATAAAGCTTAGTGTGAAGAAAGAGAAATTGCTATATAATATTTTTTTTATAAAAAGCCTTCTCTTTCTTTCATACTAAATATAATCGAAGTATTTTGCCATTAAAATACTTTCGTAGCCATAACTTTTATTTAAGCGTAACTGTATACACCTTCGTGCTTCATATATAATTTACCTAATTTTATATTGCTTGACAAGTTTACAAAGAATGTTCCAATAAATCATGAAATTCTTTGGAAAATTAAACTTATTATGAATCATTTATGTATTTTAAAGCTTTGCTTTTATAAATCAAGAATCCAAGTATTTTATCGAAAGTCTGTCATTCATTTATATGGAACTGGATGCTAGTGCACAATTTCGTTCGAAGTGTAGGTATTTTATGAATAATCCTGTAACAAAGCACAATAATGTGTGCTAATTGAGGTAAATAAATTCGAAGACACGTAGGAGTTGCATTTTACTTTCTAACCCCTTATTCCTTAAAAAGCCCGACCAAAGAAATATGACACCTCGCCATATTGCGGAATTTCAATGGAACTAATTTTATAAGGGAAATTGTTGCCATAGTCGTAAAAATATACACGTGGGGCCTCCCCAGCAGGTTTCTTCTTTGGTCAGGCTTTAATGAATTACAGGACAAAAAGGTATCGTAACAAACACACCAAAAAATAAGCGTCGAGTTAAGAAAGAGCTGAGGCCTCTCTTACTTGCCTCAATAAATGAAACTAATATATTATAAAGAGCAAATATTTAGTTGTTTGTTTGTTTGCATTTAATAGGCTCCGAAACGACTGAACCGATTAAACCTTGTACAAAGATAGAAAAGACTGGTGAAGAGCATAGGGTACCTTTTACCTTGGGAAAAACTGTGAACGCGGGCGGAAAGCTAGTCGTGCTAGCTAATATTATAAAGAGGAAAAATTTGTATTTTTATGTGTCTGTATCATTAACAGCTCATAAATGTCCCCATCGAGGGAGGGGCTCGTTGTGTGTGTGTGTGTGTGTATGTGCGTAATAAATAAGCTCAGAAACTACTGAACCGATTTAAAAAAAATCTTTTATTAACATTAGACGGAATTCATAATTGGCTGTATGGGTTTGGCTCCTTTTGCCTACTTGGAACGAAAAAGAACAAAAAAAAACTGTCAATGTCAAAAAATAATGTCGATTTGGCGAATTTCTCACAATCGCCGAAAATATTAAAATAAAGCACTGAAAACTCAAGAAATGGATGCAAAAGACGTGTGTGTAGAAATAGAAAATGACGAGTTCTACAGTAAGTTCCTTATTGACTCCGTAAAGCCTCTTATTGGCGAAAATTTGTCGGTGTCTGATCAAGTCAACAAACTCGCCCAAGGCATCGATAAACTAAGCAAAAGCCTCGAAAAACAGGTTCTAGCGAAGCACAATGATCTCCTCACACAAGCCAGCCATATTACCGACCTGGAAACCACTTTAGAATCGGTACAGTCTCAAGTACATAATTTACTTCGTGGCGCTGACAAACTTAAAGAACGCGTTCATACACCTTACTACGCTTTGGAAAACCAAACAGTGATGCTTGATAGAGTTCAGACTACTTGCAATTTACTTCGCCACACTTCTAAAATCTTAGCGCTATGGAATAAATTGCATACATTAAAGGATAACCCTGCAAAAGAAGCGATTATATTATTCGAACTTAATGAGTTGATAAGCGACTACGATTTCGAAGGAATTGTACTACTAGAAGAGGTCTTAAAAGAAGTAGAACAGAGGAGGAAACAAGTGTTGACTAATTCCACAGCATTGCTGCAAACAAGCCTTCAAAATGGTGACAAAGTTAAGTTACTTCAATGCTTCAAAGTTTTCCACAATTTACAGTCCACTGAGGAACAAATAAAAAACTCAGTAGACAGTATTCTAGACAATTTAAAAAAGCAAATAGCCAATGCTCTGAATGTTCAAATGGTCCAGATCGAAGTAAAAAAATCTAGTTCTGGCAGAATAGCACCAGGAAAAGCTAACATAATGAATGCACAAGACTTTAAAGTTAAGCTTTGGGATAATATTGATAAACTATTCAAAGAAGACATCTACAATGCATGCACTAAAGTTATCATGCTGCAGAATGTGATCAATGAACTACATGCTATTGGTAATTTCAGAAATATTGCCAAGAACTTCTGGTCAGAATTATCTATAATATTCAGCAGTGAACTGGAGAAGAGCCCCACTAATGTCAACCAATCTATTGAGATAGATTACCCAAAACTTTTAAAATGCTTCAATGATTTACTTGCCAAACTGAAATGCAAGGATTTGGAGATGAACAGAGCATGTCTGACAAAATGGGAGAACTCTTTCTTGTCAAAATCTTTAGGGAAACTTCTGGAGCCAGTCAGAAGCATGTGGCATCTGAGCCAAGCACCAAACATGGATCAGATTGATACTGCCATCAGGGTGATAGCTGAAGCCTTGAGCATTTCTCTTGGAGACAAACAACTGAGCATCAGTCTGGCTAACAGTGTTGCAAAGAGCATAAAACAAATGAATGTTGAAGCTGAGCAGAGACTGTCTTTAGATGCTGATGTTGCTCAAATAATTGAACCACCCACTAGCACCCAACAGAAGAATGCAGACCTTTGCAACTCTCTTTACTATTTCACATCGCAAATCAAAAGAGTTCTGTCAAACATGAATACAATGTTGCCTCAAGAAAGTGTACAGATTGTCCAGAATAGTTTAGCTGACATTTCTAGTATGCCTGTATTGCAGCTGTTTGCAGAATCTATCAAAAACTCACTGTTCCTAATACTTGCAACAATGCATGAAGAGCCAGATTTGATTAGAGCTGATGATCCTACTGGAAAATCCTTATCATGCTCTCCTTACATGAAAGAACTTCAACAATTTGTATCTCGCTGCAAAGACATCTACTTGTCAATGTTCACAGAGAAATCAGCACTGAACGAATGCTGCACAAATATAGCTAAAGTGTGTACAGAAAGATTTGTTAACCATATTTGTAATATCAGACCTTTGACAAAATTTGGCAGGGTCAAGCTTCAGATTGACTGTAAACATTTAGAAATTGCTTTATCACCTCTGGTTTCTGACATGACTGAGTTAGGAGATTGTTATAGGCATGTAAAAGCATTGCAACTGTTGTTGGAGAAGACTCCACAAGAAATAGCTAAGAGTCAGTCAGAGGGAGCATCTTTGCCTTATTCTTCTGTTATGATGTTCTTGTTTTCTTATGCTGGTCCCCAGTTGATGGCTCCTCATACATGTGCTGGATGGAATATTCAGAAGCTGATGCACTGGTTAGATACACATAAAAATGAGAAGGAAAGACTGGATTTCGTTGCAGGAGCCTTGCAGCGGTACCAAAATCACATCAGACAGAACCAAATAGCTACTTATGATGAAGTGTATCCAGTGTTGTTGCAACTTCTAGAAGATGGAAGAATGAGTTTAAAGAAGTAGCAAGTAATAAATACTACTTCTTTAGATTCATACTTTAAATAAGTTGAATTATTTGGACCTGACAAAAGGCACAGCAAACTAATTAAATAATAAAAATTCTATGAAGTAGATAACAAATGGAAACAACTACTTTGTGGGGTCAATGGATTTTCGTCCTTTTGCGACAAACGCTGTGTATTTTTTTCTCAGTAAGAAATTATTATGTAAATTTTACTAAAATATTATATTATTAAGTGCAATAAAACAGTTATATACAATTAAAATAAATCGTTTATTTCTAAAACAACGCTAAAATAACGTATTAAAAATAAAATTCCTCCATTTATCGGAGCTTTTCTAAACGTAAATCGGCGTGACGTACTCTCCCCAAACTTCGATATGGCGCAAGAACTGTTTTATTTAGAACTCTCGATGTCCTCCATGAAATTCTAAAGAGCAAACAATTTATTTTGATTATTACAGACTGCACAAACATAGGGTCACAATTAGGCGCCTGACTGAAGGTGGATAGTGATTGAAAAGCGACTTTTGATCAAGCTAGTCTCAAATCAGAAATTAGTAGATTATAGCTACAACTATTTATAGCCTGTCCAAAGAAATAAGAAACCTCGCCATATTACGGAATTACAACAATGGAACTAATTTTATAAGGGAAATTGTTGCCATAGTCGTAAAAATATACACCGTGGCGCCCCCAGAGCAGGTTTCTTATTCCTTTGGTCAGGCTTTAAACTATCTCGTGTAAAGCTTGATACATCAATAATTAGCGGCATAAGCATCATAAGTGGTTTGGGATTGGTGCGCTCACCCTAGCTAGTTAGCAACAATTTAATTATTTATTTGAACGCCGTATAGTCATGATTTTAGCGATGTCAATCATGGTATAATTAGGGCTGTATTTGTCTAGTTTGTGTATAAAATTTTTACACACTTCCTACCAAGTACTACATAATAATGAAGATATCATTAATATCATTATCTCACCTTTGTATCTGCTATTGGAGGCTCGTCTTCTCGTTTCTCAGGAAACATCTAATGTAAGAAAAACATTTTATAACAACATTTTCCAGAGAGAAAATATGCGAGACCATGGTCCAAGAAAACAAGGTCTTGCAAATAGACCACGTGACTGCCACAAGCAAGCCTACGTCATTTCTACGTCATTTTGCCCATTCATCCTTTTCGAATGCGTGTAATAGACAAGGATGAACAGCGCAAAATGACTTAGGCTTGTGTCAGTCACGTGGTCTATTTGTAAGACCTTGTTTTCTTGGACCATGTGCGAGACAAAAGGGGTAGGAATTTATGTATGACAATACCACATCATTTAGTACATCATCCTCCAAAGGGCTCCGTAATCGGAGTCATTAAACGGTTTATAAATTTTTTTTATCAACAATGATTGGTTGCAAAACCAAATGAAGTAGTATGGGCTGATATAAATTGAACTGTGTCACTGGTCGGTCACTCCATACAAAAACGCGTTTTGACAAGCTACTTCTTTTTGAATAACAACTGAATATCAACTACAAGTCAATGGCCCTAGGCGCTATCTAAAACACCCCCGAACACCCCTGGTAGAGTCCCGCGGCGCCTGCGGGGTGCGGGGCGTGGGGCGCTATATCGGGCGGGGAACTCATTTTAGCGCGGGGGGGGGTGAGTGTCCTTTCTGTACGGTAACCCGTACTATTATTTTCTTCTGTGACTGTGTTGCCATACAGTATAGAAAAGATAATTATTTATGAATACTATAAATATGGACTGACGATGTAACACTACATGACCGTCAACTAAAATAGGTAAATAAATAAAACTACTACTAAAAATACAGCTTTTTATTCTGACTTCAACAAACATACTATGCATTAAGATACATTTTTACAACCAACATTATGCTTATATTAATATCTACAGTAACAACTTGATATTTATTATACTTACATACTACATACCTGTTAAATAACTAAAATATTTAAATACACTTAAGTCTTTTGAAAATAAAAATGCGAGACTTGTAATTATAGTTGGTGGTCTTGGTAGCGAGCGATAGGTAAAAATAAGAGAGAGTTGCCAACCCATGGCCGAAACCCAAAAAACAGTAAAAATTTTATAATAACGGAAAATATAGGCACACCACAGCCCATTTTAACTGGGAACAAATATTCTGGCGTGGCCGCTAAAATCTCTAAATTTAAGTTGTTGGTCTCTTTCATTCATAATATAGGAATAGAAAAGGATGGGAGATGAAGTAATTTAATTTTGAATACATGATATTTTAAATATGCAGCGCAGCTGTCAAAATCAGCTTAATTCAAGTGGCATGTTTTCAAATGCCTGCTAAACTAGTGCGAACGCGTAAAATCGATGTTTGACGTCTCTTTTAAGTTGACAATCACCTGTCTCTTTCCTTTTTTAAGAACGTGAAAGGGACATATAGTTTTTAAATTTAAGTTACAGCATTATTAGAATCGTACCTATTGTTTGTCTTAAACAACGTTTATTAAGGGGCCTACAGGAGCTAAGTGGTGCCGTCACCCTTAAAAAAGTAATAACTCGAAAAATAATCAATATTTCGAAAATCAAAAACGGCGAGGAAATTGACGGTGTTCTGTAGGATACATAGAAGCCATTAACTTTATTTATTATATCTCGCTAGTAGTTAAAGATGGAACAATTGCGAAAAGTGGCCGTTTTCCGCAAAGTTTTTTTAAAGGGTGGGGGCGCCACTTAGTACCTGTAGGCCCCTTAATAAAAGGGGTTAAATTTAGAACGTTACTCTTCAATAAATTTTAGGTATATTACAACAAAAATAGATAATTCCTTCCTCAAATATATGTACGCTACGCTACGCTACAACTAGCAGTAGGTATCAATAGTATGGTCTAAACCTGTTCCGCGAAGGCGACCTCGAACACATCGGTGTAGTTGCTAACGAAGTGTACGTCGATCCCCTTGCGGATGAAGTCTGGCAGGTCGTCGAAGTCGCGCCGGTTTTCTTCTGGAAGCACCACGCACGTCACTCCGGCTCGCTTTGCCTGCACACGAACAACAATTCATTCATTAACAGCTTATATATGTCCCCACCGAGGGGCTCGAGCCTACCCTGAAATCAAGGTGAATAGGCCTTAGCGCGCTGGCCCAGTGCGGGTTGGTCAACTTCACACACAACCCTTGAATTACTTCGCAGGTGTGTGCAGGTTTCCTCTCGAAGTTTTCTTCACCGTAAGAGCGTCGAATAAACGTACATATGAATTCGAATATCGAAAACACATTGGTACGTGCCGAGGTTCGAACCCGCGAACTTCCGAATGGATATCAACGGCCCTAGCCACTTGGCCACCGACGACTAACAACAATAAAAATATTAGTTGTAATGTGATGAGCATTCAAGTCCGGTGAAGCTTAATACGATTAAGAACACAAGTCTAGGTCAATTAAAAAATAAATACATTCCATAATAAAAAAGCCCCATCCATACCCAGGAATTTTAGTTTCCTGCCAACTGAGCTTCAAAAATCTCTTTTATTCTTTACTTGTGTACATGATTATAGTGTGTCTAATGTAACCAGTGTTGGGCAAAATTTAGTTTGATTGATGATTGATGACTAATGATTAACTCGTCAATCATGATTGATGACTAATGATTTGTTAGTCATTAATCATTCCATTTTGATTGATGATTGATTAGTTTCAATCTTAATCATCAATCATGATTGACCATTAATGATTGATTATTTTAAACATCATCATACTTTTTAGAATCGAAAAATTTTGTTTTTTCAATTTAATTCAAAAATATTTTATTTCCTACAAAAAAGGAATATTAGTAATACTAAAGAGGCATTTTATTTTATTTATTTCTTAATTATTTTTCATTTAAAAATATTAATAAAAAAATTGAAAACGGGGCCTTTTTGTTTATTTTTATTAACATTCCAAATTAAAAATAATATAAGAAAATAAAATAGGGGGGCATTTTATTTTATTTATTTCTTAATTATTTTTCAATATTAATAAAAAAAATAAAAAGGGGGGTATTTTATTTTATTTTTATGAATTTCCCAAATTAAAAATAATATTAAAAAAATAAAAAGGGGGCATTTTTTTGTTTATTTGTATTAAAATTCCAAATAAAAAATAATATTAAATAAATAAATAATAATAAATTCATTTATTTCAGGCAATAAAAAAGGGGGACATTTTATTTTATTTATTTGTTAATTATTTTTCAATTAAAAATATTAATAAAAAAACTGAAATTAATTTTATTTTTATAAAATTTCCAAATTAAAAATATTTAAAAATAAAAAAGGGGGCATTTTATTTTATCATAAAATTTCCCAATAAAAAATATTTGAAAATAAAAAAGAAGGCGTTTTATTTTATTCTTATAAAATTTCCTAATTAAAAATCATATTAAAAAATAAAAAGGGGGGCATTTTATTTTATTTATTTCTTAACTATTTTTCATTTAAAAATATTAATAAAAAAATTGAAAAGGTGGGCATTTTTTTGTTTATTTTTATTAAAATTCCAAATAAAAAATAATATTAAAAAAAAAATTAGGGGGCATTTTTTTTTATTTATTTAATTATTTTTCACTATTATTAAAAAAATTAAAAGGGGGCATTTTTTTATTTTCCAAATTAAAAATAATATTAAGAAAATAAAAATGGCAAATTTGATATTTTTTGCCCCCTTTTTATTATGTTTAATTTGGATACTTTGTAAAAAAAATCCCTTTTTATTTTTTTTATTAAAATTTTTAATTGGAAGAATAATTAGGATATAAATAAAAATAAAATAAAATGCCACCCTTTTTAATTTCTTAATATTCTGTTACATTTGGAAAAAATATAATATATTAAAAAAGTCCCTTCATTTTTATTATTTTATTACAAAAATAAAAATAAAAAGGGGTGCTTAAATATTATTTTTTAATATTATTTATTAATGAAGTAAAATTAATATAAGGGGGCTTTATTTTTTATTATTATAATTTATATATAATTATATTATTAACTTTTCACAAAAAACACAAGTACTAATATTTTCATTAAAAACAAGAATGTTCAAGCTAATAAGATGATATTATTATTATATAAATGAATTAGATCAAAAGTTAATAAAAACAAGGCATTCACATTTCATACACACTTGTTAGAAGCACAGATTTGTTAGAAGCATTAATCATTAGTCTTGATTACGACTAACGATTGATGATTTGTCGATTTAGTCATGATTACAACTAACATGGTTAGTCTTGATTAAATCAATCAAGACTAAATCAATCATGACTAAATCAATCATGATTGATTAGTTTGATTGAAAATTTAGTTGATTTGCCCCACACTGAATGTAACCCATCGTATTAACTTCACTCAGACACAAACACACACTCTTTTTCACACATCCATCGGACAAAAATCTCCCCGGTCATGGCTAGGTTACCCCTGACGGGGCGTTGTAGCGCGAGGCTAGTGCACTAGTAATGTGTATATAGTGTAATGTAACAGTGTGTGGTACTCACGGCGATGATCTTCTCCTTGATCCCGCCCACAGGCAGCACGCGGCCTGTCAGTGATATCTCCCCGGTCATGGCTAGGTTACTCCTGACGGGGCGTTGTAGCGCGAGGCTAGTGCACTAGTAATGTGTATATAGTGTAATGTAACAGTGTGTGGTACTCACGGCGATGATCTTCTCCTTGATCCCGCCCACAGGCAGCACGCGGCCTGTCAGTGATATCTCCCCGGTCATGGCTAGGTTACTCCTGACGGGGCGTTGTAGCGCGAGGCTAGTGCACTAGTAATGTGTATATAGTGTAATGTAACAGTGTGTGGTACTCACGGCGATGATCTTCTCCTTGATCCCGCCCACAGGCAGCACGCGGCCTGTCAGTGATATCTCCCCGATCATGGCTAGGTTACTCCTGACGGGGCGTTGTAGCGCGAGGCTAGTGCACTAGTAATGTGTATATAGTGTAATGTAACAGTGTGTGGTACTCACGGCGATGATCTTCTCCTTGATCCCGCCCACAGGCAGCACGCGGCCTGTCAGTGATATCTCCCCGGTCATGGCTAGGTTACTCCTGACGGGGCGTTGTAGCGCGAGGCTAGTGCACTAGTAATGTGTATATAGTGTAATGTAACAGTGTGTGGTACTCACGGCGATGATCTTCTCCTTGATCCCGCCCACAGGCAGCACGCGGCCTGTCAGTGATATCTCCCCGGTCATGGCTAGGTTACTCCTGACGGGGCGTTGTAGCGCGAGGCTAGTGCACTAGTAATGTGTATATAGTGTAATGTAACAGTGTGTGGTACTCACGGCGATGATCTTCTCCTTGATCCCGCCCACAGGCAGCACGCGGCCTGTCAGTGATATCTCCCCGGTCATGGCTAGGTTACTCCTGACGGGGCGTTGTAGCGCGAGGCTAGTGCACTAGTAATGTGTATATAGTGTAATGTAACAGTGTGTGGTACTCACGGCGATGATCTTCTCCTTGATCCCGCCCACAGGCAGCACGCGGCCTGTCAGTGATATCTCCCCGGTCATGGCTAGGTTACTCCTGACGGGGCGTTGTAGCGCGAGGCTCAGTAACGCGGTGGTTATAGTGCACCCCGCCGAGGGGCCGTCTTTAGGGGTCGCGCCTTCGGGCACGTGCAAATGGAGGTGGCTGGAAGGGGATACAAATATAAGATAGGAATATAGGGATAGAGAAAGCGACTTTGTTTTATACTATGTAGTGAATGAATGTGTAAAATAATAATTTATAATTTTGTAAAAATATTTTGAATAGATGCAACGCCTGTGGAGTTTCTTCCGGCGAGTTCTTCTCTACATAAAACAGCCAAATTGTGAACTCGCCTCGACGTCGAAAAGTGATTTGTAAAATCTTACTTCGAATAAAAACGTTTTGACTTGACATAGAAAGGTTAGGTATGATAATGATGAACCAATGTTGCCGATGACGGCAGCCTCTCACCTGGTATTCAAGAATTTGTTGTCCGGATGGTGAGTGTGTAAGTAGTTCCTAGCGACGGTGAGCGCGATTCTGGCAGACTCCTTCATCACGTCGCCTAAATGGCCGGTCAGCTCTAAAGAACCAAACGGTGACTTCTCATCGGTTGTGTAGTTGCGAAGAGCTGTCTCGATGTATAACGTGCTGCCACCTGGAGGGATATTCATGATGAGATTAATATTAGGAAATAAGAAAAAAAAAGAATTGCTGTTTGATATTTTGAAAGAAGCCTCGACGTTGAAAAATGATTTGTAAAATCTGAAATAAGAAAAAAAAAAATTGCTGTTTGATATTTTGAAAGAAGCCTCGACGTTGAAAAATGATTTGTAAAATCTTACTTCGAATAAAACATATTTCATTTTCATTTTCAAAATATTTTATTCAACTAGTGTTGTGACACCTTACGCACTAAAGACCCACACGAGAGAATGTTAGTTATGGTTATTTTTTAACCCCCAACAAAAAATAGGGGTGTTATCATAAGTTTGACGTGTGTGTGTGTGTGTGTGTGTGTGTGTGTGTGTGTGTCTGTCTGTCTGTGGCATCGTAACTCCTAAACGGATGCGCCGATTTTCATAGCTCGAGGGAGGCTCGGACCTCGGCCTAGCACGTTGATAATGAAAAACATCGTGAAGGAGACGGCGCCTGAGGGGCTCCGTCTCTGATTATCAATTTTGATTTTGGTTATGGCCGCGCCCCCGCCGGCGGGTACGGGCGTTGTTACCTGAAGGGTTGTCACGTGTCACTCACCCATAGCGGTCCATGCGAGCCCCATGACGACCCCCGGGGGGGTGACGTCATACATGCGGTCGTGTTTGAAGGTGGGTTTCCCGACCAGCTCCGATAAGTTGTCATCCGTCACTGTGAGCTTTTCCGCCTCTTGTTTGACTATCTTGAACGCCACTTTGCGCGCGATCTGGGAAACGTTTAGTTGTAAATTTTACTATAGGGCCGCTTACTGTGAACTCTTTGGCCTTTGCAGCTCAACTTCAACAACAAGAATTGTTATTTCCTATGTTATTTCCAAAGAAATATTTCCTTTTTGTCGTAAACTTAAGTAAAGCCCGACCAGACAAATAAAAAACCTCGCCATTTTGCGGAATTTCAATTTCAATGGAACAACTAATTTTATAAGGGAAATTGTTGCCATAGTCGTAAAAATATACACGTGGCGCCCCCAGAGCAGGATTTTTATTTCTTTGGTCAGCCTTTATAAAGTTTCATTGAAATCCATTCAGTAGTTTTGCGTAATAAATTAATAATAAATCCATAAATTCAAACTTTCACGTTTATACCAGGCTTGTTTTACTCCCGGCTATATAATAACCATGAGTCAGAAGAAGTGAGCAATAGCGATAGATGAGATGCAAGAACTGCGGTAGATAAATTGGCGCCGCGCGATCTGAATTGCACTTTATTGTTATGGAATTAAAGCAGCATTTTATTTAAATTTTTATCCCAAGTGAATCTTCTGCTCCTCTGTATTCTGTGGTATTACTAGTTTTTTAGAGCGTCGGTGGCCAAGTGGCTAGGCCCGTTGACTTCCATTCCGAAGTTCGCGGGTTCGAACCTCGGCACGTACTAATGTGTTTTCGATTTTCGAATTCATATGTACGTTTATTCGACGCTCTTACGGTGAAGGAAAACATCGTGAGGAAACCTGCACACACCTGCGAAGTAATTCAAGGGTTGTGTGTGAAGTTGACCAACCCGCACTGGGCCAGCGTGGTCAACTGAGGCCTATTCACCCTGGTGTCAGGGCAGGCCTCCGTCACTCTATGTACTTGCGCGCTATAACTACCTACCGCCCGACCGAGCGGTCTCGGGCCGACCCAGGACCAATTCCCCATTGTCTAAACGTGTGACGTAGAGTGGCGCAATACAAGAGAGAGAGAGATGCAGCAACTTCGTCTTTTCGCCTAGCGCCGTGCGATCTGAATTGCACTTTATTATAACGGAGCTAGGCGTGGCGCCTAGTGCAGCTTCTGTAGGTACTACTATTTGGTATTCTGTGCTTTCGCGTTTATAGAATTCCGCTTCCTAAATCTATCCGACGTTCCCCTTCACCCGAGTCTTTCTAAACGCTTATTAAAGCCCACTACCTTGCCACCATCTCCTCATGATGTTAATATCTCCTGGCCACACTGCAGTAATTTTATTATAGTTATAATATGTATTAGTATATTTATGTTATTTATTTTTATTTTATTTTATCTGTGTAAAGTTTTGTATTCTAAGTACCGTTATATAAGTATTGTATGTAGTTTATTTATGTTAGTGACACCAACCCGCGCTCTCTATCATTTTTCGCAATTTCCTGCTTGGTTGCCTGGAAGAGATTGCTACTTTAGCAATAAGGCCGCCTATTGGCTTTTTGTTTCACTTTTAAAATTGTAACAATACTATTAATTTATGGTGTCAATAAAGAATATTTGTTTGTTTGTTTATAGTACGAGTATTAGTAATTTTACCTTCTCGATGTGTTTCTGCAGGTTCCTGACGCCGCTCTCCCTGCAGTAGGACCTGATGAGTGTGTGCAGCGAGGTAGCAGTCAGGTCCAGCTGTTCCTCGCTGAGGCCGCAGTTCTTCCTGGCCGTCGGCAGTAGGTACTGCTGCGCGATCGCCAGCTTCTCCTCCGCTACGTATCCTGACAATATTGAAGAGGAGATTTAGCAATAAGGCCGAATGACTCTACACAAGTTTTAAATAAACAAGAATACAACCAACAAATATACCATCAACCAACAATCCAAAACCCATACGTCAAACACGTGAACGTGGTGCTGCTTGGGGGGACTGGTCTGCTCTAGTCGATTGCTGGTTGTTTTATTATATAATTTAGTTTTCTTCTTTGACTGGTTGCCTTCCTCTAATTGCATATTTCGTTTGCACTCTTTGTTATATTAATCAAATTGTATATACTAATAATTATTTAAAAATATTTTGAAAAGATGCAACGCCTGTGGAGTTTCTTCCGGAGAGTTCTTCTCCACAGAAGACAGCCAAATCGTGAACTCTCCTCGACGTCGAAAAGTGATTTGTAAAATCTTACTTCGAATAAACACATTTTGAACTTTGAACTTTGAACAATTTTATAATACATGACTGACACGGCGCAAGACCGTGACAAGTGGCGAATTCTCCTACCTGCCTACCCTACCCTGAAACCAGGGTGAATAGGCCTTAGTTGACCACGCTGGCCCAGTGCGGGTTGGTCAACTTCACACACAACCCTTGAATTACTTCGCAGGTGTGTGCAGGTTTCCTCACGATGTTTTCCTTCACCGTAAGAGCGTCGAATAAACCGTTTGGTCAAGTAAGGACTAATTCTACAAAATAACGAATAGTCTATTATGGACTAATTCTACAAACGATTAATTCTATAAATGCCCAATTCTAGAAAATACTAATTCTACAAATGACTAATTCTATTAATGCCTAATTCTACAAAGGACTGATTTGACCTTGAATAATAAAAGAAAAAAGTCAAGTAAAAACGTACCATCAACAAAGTTTCCGCTAGCCCAGTTTAAAAATATTTCCCTTGCACGCGACGATCTTTTCTAGCCCCGCCTTTTTGTTTGATTTACCAATTACCGATGATTTTTGAAGAATATTTCTGAAGAAATGAGGACTCAAAAAAGAATGTTAATAGTTGAGTATGTCAATATAACGTTTATGACAAAAAAAATAGTAAGGCCTAGCATACTTTGTCTCGAGCCACTACTGCACACAATATTATCCCTTAAGGTGGGCTAGCGGCAACTTTGCTGATAGTACATATGAGTTCGTAAATCGAAAACACATTGGTACGTGCTGAGGCTTGAAACCGCGAACTTCGGAATGGAAGTCAACGGGCCTAGCCACTTGGCAAATGTAATGTAGTAGTTCTCACCAGACATGTCAATGAGCTCCATGCGGTCCCGCAGCGGCTCCGGGATGTGCTCCACCACGTTGGCGGTGCAGATAAACAGTACCTACAAACATATCACAAGCATAATAACATGTGAGACATCTCACACACGGCCGTCTGACCCCAAACTACGCAGAGCCTGTACTATGGGTGTCAAACAAATAATATACATCATATCATACTATTATAATATTATAAAGAGGAAAGATTTGTATTTTTGTATGTATGTTTGTAATGAATAAACTCGAAAACTACTGAACCGATTTAAAAAATTCTTTAACCCTTTTCGTCTTAAGATGATTTGCCTGACAGATCATAACTGACAATTATAGTGATGTAACCAAACGAAATTTAATCGATTGTTTTTAAATATCGAATCAGACTGCTAAGAAAAATAAATCTCAACAAAAACAGTAGCAAAAGTCAAAACAAGCAAATAACAAAGCAGGCGTAACGCAAACAAACGGCATACAAGGCAGACGCACTCGTACTGACGCAAATAAGGCGATCACAAGATGGCCGCTCCTATTTTTTGTCGATTCCATGGTTCGATAGTGTCAATCTCTATTGAGTTCCGTTCCACGTATCAGACATTAAAATTTCTAAGATATAAATATAATATTGTTTATTTCATTTACCTAATTTATCAGCAGTTAATAATAACAATAAAAATAACAATCATTCACTTAGTAATTTTCGAAGAGACAATTTTATTAGCCAATCATTTTTCTATATTGTTGCCAATTTATTTTTTATTAGTTTAAAGTGGTATGCGTGACACGGAAAATGAGAACTGTCAGGCATATCATCGTAAGGCGAAATGATTAAGAAAGCTACATTCACCCTGAGTAACATAGGCTACCTTTTACCGCGGGCAAATGTGTTGTCGTGCATACAATCATCCGCATCCGTCATTTGTTTCACTCGCCTTGCTGCTTATGTTTGTATGCGCAACGCACGACGACAACGCTCGAGCGCTCAAAAGAGGCTAGTGCGGGGGTCTCATACCACAGAGGAAATAAAATTGTATTTAGCAGGAGATGGCTCCACTTGCTATACATTTTTATATGTCATGTTTGGATGTTTCTTCTAAAAATGTAAAGCCTGACAAAAGAAATAAAAAATCTGCTCTGGGGGCGCCACGTATATATTTTTACGACTATGGCAACAATTTCCCTTAAAAAAATTAGTGCCACTGAAATTCCGCAATATGGCGAGGTTTTTTATTTCTCTGGTCGGGCTTTATCGCAGTTTTACCTTGGACAGGTCAATGGGTACATCCAGATAGTGGTCGAGGAAGTTAGCGTTTTGTTCAGGGTCCAATAACTCCAGCAGCGCTGATGATGGGTCACCGTGCACGCCCCTGCCAACCAATGTCATATTAGTCTAGTTAGGATATTCATATTTTTTAAATAATTTTGTCTATGGAGTGCGAATATGTCAACATGTTACATACTAGGTCCGCCCGCATTACCAGTTTTTCCCGCAGTAAACATCACACGAATGTTTGCCCTGGGCGGGATCCAGACCCGCGTTCTTGTGCTTCGAAGGCAGAAGTACAATCAACTACGCTACGGGGTAATCAGAATTTGAACAAAAGTGCTTGGTCGCCTAAACATTGAAGTAATATACCATGGTCTAAGAAAACAAGGTCGAAGGCCCTTCGCTGCGTTAAGCGGGTGCACGGCGCGTGCGTCCGCTCCGCGTGCTTGATTCATGTTATTTCAAGAGCAGCGCTGCGTGCGACGGGGCCCGCGTCGTGTGTACGCGCGACGGAGCACGCGAGCGGAACTGTTTCTACAAAATCATTGAGCGCCGCTACGTTATCCGTGTCGCACGCTCCGTGCTTGTACAGTCTTTGCAATAAGTTGGAGTTATTTGATGGATATTTGATGATGATGAGGGACTTTTGACGCTTTATTCCTAACTGTCTCTGTCTGTGAACCGAGGGTCTCCACCGAAATTTGGTATTGTGGCTTTTTTTTACTAGTTCTCCGCCCTGCAGCTCCGCTCACTATTATTAGAACTCCGTTTTAAATATGTTCCAAGTTTAGAATACAGTTCGTCAAATGTACACGGTGACATTTTAAAATAACTAATTTTTTTTTCCATTTTCTCTTTATAACGAAAACTTAGTTACAAATTCTTCACACAACAATCTAGATGTGACATTATGGGCTAATAATAATTGGCTGATGCCTTTGTTCACGTCGTCGTCTTTTGGCTAAGTAATATAATATCAATAAATAATCCATAGTTATCGACTGTACACCCATGCGATCGAAATTATACTGGCGGCGCTGCGATAGACGGGAGTCAGTCGCGAACGTCCGCGACGGAGCAGGCGGGCGCACGGCGCGGACATCCGCGACGGGCATCCGCGCCGTGCGCCCGCTTAACGCAGCGAAGGCCCTAACACTCCGACAACGTGATTGACACAAGCCTACGTCATTTTGCGCTGTTCATCCTTGTCTATTACACGCATTCGACAAGGATAAACAGGCAAAATGACGTAGGCTTGCGTCAGTCACGAGGTCGGAGTGTTAGACCATGTAATATACTAAGTATACCTGTCTACAACGGATACTGAGGTACTTTGGTCATGTTGCACGCAGAGACGCCAGCAACTTGGATCGCCTAGTGGTGACTGGTAAAATCGAAGGGAAAAGACCCAGAAGTAGAAGTCCCAAACGATGGTCGGACCAAATAGCGGAGGAACTAAAAATACCTGTCAGCGACGCACTCCACCAAGCAACAGAACGGGACCGATGGAAACAACTGGTTGACGGAATTAAACGGAGTCACGATCCTCAACAGTGAGGGACCGATTGGAGAGAGAGAGATATAAACATACACTATCGGACCGAGTACCGAACACTCACGTAACAATAATAACATACAAACACAGTAAAACCAGTAAGTTATCTTCATACAAACGTGCCGCTGTCGTCGGTCTGATTGTGTGCGTCCGCGCCATGTAGGCACACGCTGTCACGCACACACTAGCATAAAATAAGGGGGAAATGGGGGGGGGGGGGGCAGTAAGGGCTCAATGCAAGCGTGTGCGTGACGGCGCGTGCATACACGACGCGCTCACATTCAAACCGATGCGGCCAGTTGGTATGGAGATAACTTACTGTTCTGGCAGGCCTCCGTCACTCTATGTACTTGCGCGCTATAACTCCCTACCGCCCGGCCGAGCGGTCTCGGGCCGACCCAGGACCAATTCCCCATTGTCTAAACGTGTGACGTAGAGTGGCGCAATACAAGAGAGAGAGAGATGCAGCAACTACTTCTTTTCGCCTAGCGCCGTGCGATCTGAATTGCACTTTATTATAACGGAGCTTGGGTTGCAATTTATTTGAATTATGTCGCATAGTGGAGCTTCTGTAGGGACTAGTATCAGGGGGGTTCCACTCGTGAGAATAGGTATGACGGGCGAAATATCGCCCCGGCCGATGAAAGGCAGGGCTAGCTACATCAGTACGCGAACAGTCGCCGGGCGCGCGTGACGCGTCGTTATTACGCGCCGCTCCGCTCGCTCAAATTACGAAAATGACTTCACAACAATACGACAAATGCTGATGTGTTTATGGATGTAAAATAAAAGGAAAAGGACTGGATCGGATGTGTCTTTTTTAGATCTCTTTTCTTGTCCTCATAATTTTCTCTGACAAACCTACAGTAACATTATGACGTATTTTCATAAACTAAAGTACTTACCTACCTACTGACGAGTAAATATAGTTTGCAAACATTATAATACGAGTAATACTATTACTTAGTAAATAGTAGTAGCATTGGTTTATTTGAACCATCATTTGTTTGAGTAAAGGGTAGGTACCTTATAGGTTAATAAATCAGATGTTTTATTTTCTCAAAGACGACAGCCCTAAAGGTGTTAGTAGAGTGGCAAAAGAGATAGCGCAACGCGAGAGAAAGAGATGCAGCAACTTCGTTTTTTCGCCTAGCGCCGTGCGATCTGAATTGCACTTTATTGTAACGGAGATAGGGTTGCAATTTATTTGAATTATGTCGCCTAGTGGAGCTTCTGTAGGGACTACTATTTGGTATTCTGTGCTAGTATTTGGTATTCTGTGCTGTTATGATATTATAAATTGAGTCGTTACTGTGATCATTATTAAAAGTTCTGTGTTGTGCAATCTGCGTTTCTATTCGATGCCCAGTTCTCTCTTCGTGATGACGCTCCGCAGGCGCGCCTAAGCCTGCTTTTCCACCAGAGCTGTGCGAGGTAAATGTGTCGTACGATGAGGTGTAGCGGAGCTGTCAAAATGCGCATTAATGTGCGGTGCGAGGATGCGTTGCGAATCTGTGAAATGTGTGAGCGGGGGGTGTGCTGTGTAGTGGGAGCGGAGCGGCGCGAACGCCAATGCGAATATCGTAGCACATTTCTCGCAACACATTCCTCGCAACACATCCTTCGCACACATTGCTCGCTTGTTTTGTATGTAGAATGACCTCGCTTTGCTAAACCCTTCTCCACCAGAGCTGAGCTGAGCGAGGCTAGGAAAATGAAGTGATTCTATTGGTAGATTTTTTCCTCGTACACCGCTTAGCTACCTCGCACAGCTCTGGTGGAAAAGCAGCCTAAGTCCCGGGCGAGCCGCGGACGTAACAGTATGATATGATATACTAAGTATACTGACTTGCCGATCTTGTCAACCTCGTCGATAAGCACGAGTGGGTTCTCAGTATTAGTCTTCTTGAGGCACTGCACCAGCTTGCCGGGCATAGCGCCCACGTAGGTGCGCCGGTGGCCCTTGATCTCCGCCACGTCCGTCATGCCGCCCACCGAGAACCTGAAGTACTGGCGGTTCAGCGCGCGCGCTATAGAACGGGCTGCAAATATAAGTTGGTTATCTTTGGGTGGACCTAGGTGATAATTGAGTGGAATTTGGTGATTTCTAGGTGGGCTTGTGTGGTTTTTGAGAGGAGTTTGGTGATTTTTTTAATGAGAGATTTGAAGTTAATACTTCAATGAGTTTGAGTAATTCTTAAGAGGTTTTTTATGACTTTTGGGGTAAACTTAGATTATTTCTGAATGGATTTGGATGATTTGAGTGATTTCTGGGTGTATTACGAACTAGCTTTCCACCCGCCGGTATGCATGGTAGCCGCTGTTACAATAATTGATTATCACAAAAAATAGCACACATAACGGTTATCTATCAAGAGATAAAAGAAATAAATCAAGGAAAGGTGGAAATTTCGAAAATAATCTTTGAACATTCGTAGCTCCTAAACTATCAATAATCGCGGAACATACATGGGGGTGATTCAGATACCCCTTAATATAAGGCTTCTAAATTTTTCTTTTGGACGTCTACCAAAGGGCCACCCTGTATAAACTATATTACTGGAAAATTTCATTAAAATCCGTCTAGCAGTTCCAGACATCAGCGAGTTTCTACAAACAGACAGACAAACAGACGGTATTTTTTCCAAAACTTGTATTTTTGTGTTCAGCTACACTCCCTTTATCACTATTTTACACACACTATTTTTTGAAAAACAAATCAATGTACAAACACGCCGATTCTTCAGTTTTATTATAGTTGTATACTATAATGCTATAGCTGAAAGAACTAACTTTATACCAAAAACGCCGCCTATTGGCTCATTGTTTCGCACTTATGAAAATTGTAACTGTCCTATTTATTTCTGCTGTCAATAAAGAATATTTTTATTGTATTGTATTGTACAATGTACATTAGCTGATCACAAAGGACAATCTTACCAATACTAGTCTTCCCCACTCCGGGCGGTCCGTGGAAGCACAATATCTTCCCCTGGGTAGACCCCTTGAGCTGAGACACCGCTATAAACTCCAAGATCCTCTTCTTGATATCCTCCATGCCGTAATGGTCTTCGTCCAGAATCACTTGGGCGTCATCCAACTTCAAATTCTCTTCCGAAGTTACCCCCCAGGGTAGGGAGGTTAGCCAATCTAGGTAGCAGCGGGTTACACTGGAAAAGAGAAGTTAGTATCACTACATAGTATAAAACAAAGTCGCTTTCTCTGTCCCTATGTCCCTATATATGCTTAAATCTTTAAAACTACGCAACGGATTTTGATGCGGTTTTTTAAATAGATAGAGTGATTCAAGAGGAAGGTTTATATTTAAAATACATGCATAATATACTTAAGGGCAACCCACAATAACCATTTTCCCGTGCGGAGCCGGGGCGGGTCGCTAGTCACTACATAGTATAAAACAAAGTTGCTTTCTCTGTCCCTATGTCCCTCCCTATGTCCTTTTTTGTTTAAAACTACGCAACGGATTTTGATGCGGTTTTTTTTAATAGATAGAGTGATTCAAGAGGAAGGTTTATATGTATAATACATGCATAAAATCCTTAAGGATAACCCACAATAACCATTTTCCCGTGCGGAGCCGGGGCGGGTCGCTAGTTTGATATAAATAAAGCCTGACCAGAGAAATAAAAAACCTTGTTTAGGGGCGCCACGTGTATATTTTTATGTTTATGGCAACAATTTTCATAGTAAAATTAGTTCCATTGAAATTCCGCAATATGGCGAGGTTTTTTATTTATCTGGTCAGGCTTTACTAGCTTTCCCGTGCGGCTCCGCCAACAGTTTTTCCCGTGAGAATGACGCATTTTCCCGTGGTAAAAGGTAGCTTATGTTACTCTGGGTGAATGTAGCTTTCTAATGGTGAAATAATTTTTTGAAATCGGCACGGTAGTTTTTAAGTTTATTCATTACAAACATACATACACACACATACAAAATTTTCCTCTTTATAATATTAGTATGTCTAAATCTTATATAGCAAACTAGCTTTCCGCCTTGCGACTCCGCCCACGTTTACAGTTTTTTTTCCGTGGGGCAGAAAATTTTTCGTACCCTATGCTATTCCTCTACCAAGTTTCATTAAATCGGTTCAGTAGTTTCTGAGCATATTCAATGCAAACGAACAAACAAACAAAAGAATTTTCCAAGCACAGCTATAAAGCGATATAGGACTTCTGGATTAAAGAACCTTGCCTTTTCTAATTGAAATTTTGTTAAAAAATACAATTTGAATTCAAGCGAAAAAAATACATCCAATGTAAAAGTCGTTGTTTCGATATCAGAAGTGGGATGCGATTATAGGAGGACATTTTTGACACTGAATTGAATTTGTACTAAGAATTTTTACAACTAAAACAAAGTTTAAAATTAGTATTGAACTGTGTTAAATATACAATTACTATGAATGAAATTTAGATGGAAATAAGTAACACAATAGCACAGAAGAAAATAATAGTACTAACCCGTACAGAAAGGACACTCGCCTCCCCGCGCCGGCATGAGTTCCCCGCCCGATATATCGCCCCACGCCCCGCACCCCGCAGGCGCCGCGGGACTCCGCCGGTGGTGGAGGGGGTGTTTTACATACCGCTTATTGCCATTGACTTGTAGTTGATATTCAGTTGTTATTCAAAAAGAAGTAGCTTGTCAAAACGCGTTTGAAGTAACTTGTCGTCCTTCTCTAGCCCTAGCTCTGTCTGTATGGAGTGAGCGAGCAGTGCTATAACTAACTTGAACTCTGAGCTGTGGCTCTCGAGGAAGCTGAGCTTGTTGAGTTCCTCGTCGATGACGGCCTGCACGGCGGCGGGCACGGCGCGCTCCTGCAGTCTCTCGCGGAACTTGTCGTCCTTCTCTAGCCCTAGCTCTGTCTGTATGGAGTGAGCGAGCAGTGCTATAACTAACTTGAACTCTGAGCTGTGGCTCTCGAGGAAGCTGAGCTTGTTGAGTTCCTCGTCGATGACGGCCTGCACGGCGGCGGGCACGGCGCGCTCCTGCAGTCTCTCGCGGAACTTGTCGTCCTTCTCTAGCCCTAGCTCTGTCTGTATGGAGTGAGCGAGCAGTGCTATAACTAACTTGAACTCTGAGCTGTGGCTCTCGAGGAAGCTGAGCTTGTTGAGTTCCTCGTCGATGACGGCCTGCACGGCGGCGGGCACGGCGCGCTCCTGCAGTCTCTCGCGGAACTTGTCGCCGATCGCGTCCTTGTCGTCCTTCTCTAGCCCTAGCTCTTTCTTTATCACCTGTCGGTATACACGTCAAAATATATTGAATAGAATAGAATGTCTTTCTATTTTAAAATTATTATTTTTTGAATGAGGGATTTTCATTTTGACAGTTCTAAATACAAAAAAGGTTTCATTGTGGCTATAAGAGATGGCGCTGCACTAACTCTTACGTCAAACAAAATAGAAGTGCTTAAAATTTTGTCGCAAAAAGGTCACTGGTAAAACGAATCAAAAATTTAAACGCAACTCAGCACGCAAAAACACAAAACGAAAATAAAACACAACAAAGTGCGTGACGATTGACGTGACAACAATAGTGTTGCCAGTTTTTTATCTGCCCTGATTGGTTTGACAAGCTCGCTTTTGACATTTTATTCAACATGCACGCCATCTGTTTGAGACAATAGAACCTTTCTTTTCTTAAATGGCATCTTGAAAATCCCTCATTGACCTCTGACGAGTCAACAGCGCTGGTATTCTGCCGGTACCATACATTGCCATATTGGTGTGGATGGTGAAAGAAATAGGTACCTAACCTACTCGACTGTTTTCAAAATAAATTATTTTAGAATACAATAGAAAACATTTATTAACAGCACCCAAAACGCGTGACATATTTTTAGCACTCAAAAACTTCACTTTGTAACTAAAAACACAATAAATTATGCAAGAAATAGCTTTCCACTGTTTTCGCGGCATAATCCACATACTACATTTTAATCTAAAGCCTGACCAAAGAGATAATGCATATTTTTATGTTTATGGCAACAATTAATTTCCATCACAATATTACTTTCATTGAAATTCCGCAATATGGCGAGGTTTTTTATTTCTTTGGTCAGCCTTTATTTAGGTAATAAATCATCTCAAATCTCTCGTATACATCCTAGTCCGAGGCTATTTTTAACAATTTCAGTTTTATTAATGCAAATCGAAGTAAAATACATACAATAGCGGTCTTTTTTTTAATTGACCTATTCTTGTGTCAAAAAACTACGACGAATCAAGCTTCATTTCATTTTTCTATACCTACTTTTTAATTTTCCATAAACTTATATTGTTTTGACATTCTACAAAAAAAACCTCATTTAGGATAAATTGCCATACTAAAAAAATAATGAAAATGGAAGATGATAATCGATGCAATACAAACCTTAAGTTGTTCGTGTAAGATATATTTTCTGTGTTGCTGCTTCACTTTCTCCTCCACTTCTTTGCCGATTTTCTGTTGCAGTTTCGATAGTTCGTACTCTTTCTTCAAGAGCGAAAGAGACATCATCAGTCTTTTTGGTATCTGCAATTAAGAACATTTTAAAATTGACGACTTTATTTTGTAATAGATTTCCGCCGCGGCTCCGCCCGCGTTAACAATTTTTCCCGTGGTATTTTTTTTTCTTTTTTTTTTAATTTACCTATGCTTGTGTCGAAAAGGTACGACCAATCAAGCTTCACCGGACTTTTCCCGTGGTAATGAGACATTTTTTCGCAGTAAAAGGCCTATATTACTCAGGGTGAAAGTAACTTGGTAATGGTAAAAGAATTTTTAAAATCGGTTCAGTAGTTTTTGAGTTTATTGATTACTAGCGACTCGCCCCGGCTCCGCAAGGGAAAATGGTTATTGTGGGTTATCCTTAAGTATATTATGCATGTATTATACATATAAACCTTCCTCTTGAATCACTCCATCTATTTAAAAAAACCGCATCAAAATCCGTTGCGTAGTTTTAAAGATTTAAGCATACATAGGGATATAGGGACATAGGGACAAAGAAAGCGACTTTGTTTTATACTATGTAGTGATAGTGATATGATATGATAGTATGATAAAATAAATATAATAATAAAAGTAGTTTATTTTTCCCACACAACAAATCAATCATTATCTTAACTTACTTAGTAGGTATAGGTACTTAATCTATAACAATGAGTTATGTATGGGACTGGTGCCTAAAAAAGGATGAAACCTGTGTCATAGGTCACCAGGCCCTCACACCACGGATCAACATTTACATAGTGCCTGTCTGGGTATAGTATTGTTACACCCGCGGCTCGTCTAGCTCCTGAACGAGCCTGCGGGGCAACTACGTTTAAGATGATGAGTAGGTAGAAGTGTGGTCAACACACACACACGAACTTAGTTTACCACAGAGATAAGTAATAAAGACTTTTAAACTTTTAGAAAGTATATTGAGATAAATATTAACATGAACACAAACACATTTGAAAAGGGTAAAAAACACAGATGCTACTAGGGTAAAAGTTGAAGATGGAATGAATAATAAAAAATGGATGATTGACGGATGATTTTGAATGAATTCCAAAATTAAATATATTTGAATTTAGATGAAAATGGTAAATGAGATGAGAAATGAAGTAGAAAACAAAGTGGGAACGAGGTAGCACGCAATGCACCTCGTTACAGTATGATAGTATGATTGACTCACGTCCATCTCCTCTAACACGGCCTGCAGTTCAGCCGGCTCGGCTCCAGTGAGCGCCGCGCCAAGGTCACTCAAGTACACTGGGTTGTCAACCACGCGCTGACCTTGAGCCAACATGTGGTGTAGGGATTCCCTGCAACGACCAATGTCATCAGATCCAAAAAAACTAGATTTATGTCTAATTATGTCCGCCGCGACTCCGCCCGCGTTAACAGTTTTTCCCGTGAGATTGAGGCATTTTCCCGCGGTAAAAGGTAGGCTATGTTACTCAGGGTCAATGTAGCTTTCAAATGGTGAAAGAGTTTTTGAAATCAGTCCAGCCCCCTACTATGTCTCCCCTACTATGTAAGTAGCGACAGGCTCGAGAAGCTGTCAAACGCGACATAGTGACATTAGAGCCATAGCAGTTCTGTCAGTATGTCGCGTTTGACAGCTTCTCGAGCCTGTCGCTACTTACGCAGTAAGCCTACAGTAGTTTTTGAGTTTATTCATTACAAACAACATACACACAAAAATACAAATATTTCCTCTTTATAATAATAGTATGATTAGTATGACTAGCTGGGGAAATAAAAAGCCTGCTGGCAATAGAAAACAAGGACAAATGGTAGGACACCTGATACGACACGCCAATTTTTTTTTTAAACTTATGGAATGTTCGAAGGAAGGAGAGGAAGGGATAGACCAATAAGAAGTTACTTTGAACAAGTGAAGGAAAAAGTAAATTTGGTGCCGTACCATGATGTCAAGGGGATAGCGGGGAACAGAGAGGGGGGGCGGTTACCCCACCGACAAGAGCGCAGCTTTTCAATTGAAGAAGAAGAAGTTATCAGCTGGCTATTCTATTCTATTATATTCTGACCCAGTAAATTTCGTCCCGCAATAGAATAAATGTATTGATTTTATTTGGACGTTTTTTTATAGCCTGAACTCTTTCAGGTATCCTCGAAATAATCTACGAAAGTTCCATTACAATCAGACCAATGGTTTTTACACAATAGTGAAATCATAAGCAGTGAATTATTTTTATTTAGATTTCCAACATAGAGGCTAGCTAAGTCTAGCTAGCTAGCCTAGCTAGTCTAACTAGTCAGTCATAACGTAAGTATAGAACAAAGTTAATAACTTTTAATTTTTATGCAAAGTGTTGTATTGTAAAAATGACTATGCAGTAAATGTCTTGCCTTTTTGTTTATCATTAAAGAGAACTCTATACATATAAATAATACAAATGTAATCCCGGTCTAAAATAAAAACATAAAAGCTCTCCAAATTACCTGTATAAAGGGTTCAGATTAATAATATCTCTGATGGTCTTAATAACTTCCTGTGTCAACGCTTTCACTTCCTCAGTCTGTTTAAATTTCTCGTGCATCATATTCTCAACTGTGACCATCAGAATGTGCTCAGTGGTGGCTTTTGGCGTTTCCTTTTCTTCTCCATCCGCTTCAACCTTCTCCGTCTTCTCCACTTTCTCCACCTTCTTCCTCGAGTTCCGGTACTTTCTTCTTCTCCGTTCTGCGTCGGTCTCTTCGCGGGTAACGTCAAGTTCAACGTTAAATAGCGGAAATTTCAACTTCATTTCTGAAATGGAAACACCTCATTTCAGAAATGAAGTGAATTTCGATGTGGTTTTTTGTTAATTTTGATTTAAAGTCCAAAGCAACAGAAAGAGTAAAGTAACAAGCTTCAAAGTATTAGTATATAAACAAAGAACTGTTACTTTTAAAGAATAACAAGAATCAATACTAACATAAAATAATATTATTGTCTGCATTTGATTACGCTTTAGAAGTTACGAGGTTACAAAAATAATAATATTATCTATATTTAAAGCTTTCATTAAAAGATATTAGATACTTTATGATAAAAACAAGCTTTGTAAATACAGCAATGCGCTTACAAAACTAACACAATGTATGGATTTTAGTGGAGAATAACTTGTTGAAGAAGAACAGACTACAGAATGTGTTAGCACTTTCCTACACCGAGCTACTGAAATGAAACTGGTTTCAACTAGTCAAGTTATAATAAAATAGCCCTGAAAAAAATATCAGCTCTGTATTAGGATGGGCTAAGTGAAATCTCCAGAAAAATATATGTTTGATTTAACTAAGTAAAAGAAATATATTTAATTTTTAATTTTACAGTATATATGAGACAAGGACCAGCTGTGTGTTTGAGCTCACGGCTGTTATCCTTGTTGGAGAAGAGATGTGAGAGATAAAGAGAAGTGAAAATTGTGGAGGCCTACTCTGGAAAGCACACTGAGCTGAGAGATATCTTATGAACCACAATAGTTACAAAAAAATAGAGCTCAGGACAAATGGCTTTATTATTATTATTATATTTGAGACAAATAAACCTTACCAGCGGGCCCGGTTTCAATTTCATCCTCAATAAACTGTCCGGTAATTTTAATTCTCCGATGAGCCATGACCACTAGTCTCAACTTGTAATCCATATCTTGCATCTCATGAATTTGTGCAAATACACCTAGAGATAATGATAAAACAATTAAATTTTTGTCAAAATTAACAATTAATACTATGTTACAGTATTTCCTTTGTGATTTTGCCAAATCCAAGTATTTTAGACATTGAAGAAATTAATTAGAAAACTTGTCAAAAGAGATAACGGGTTAATATTATATTATGACTGAGAAGATAATAAAGAAATAAGAAAATAGTTCAAAGATTTGTTAATTCTAGGCTGTATATTTTCTGTGTTAGCGTTAGATCAACACCAGTTTTGCTACCCAGCATATAATTCACTTGTTCTACCAAGAAAAACTAAGATTTCCAGAATGCTGCTAAGGTCTAGTTCTAGCTGTGAACCTGTTATTGGCTATTGTATTAGATTTATTATGCCTACATTTAACCAAAGATCACTTTCAGCAGAAGATACCAATAAGCTACCTGCTCAAGCTATTTTCAACTTTTACAGAGATAGTTCAATTTTTGAGAAGAAAATGTCAAACCAGAATATATTATTATTAATTAAATCCAATAAAAATTCTTTGAACTATATTTTTCTAATGTTCTTTATCTTTACACTCTAAAGTTTACGACTTGCCTACTTGGTGCAGGTCATCTAAGTTGGTAACTACGTCAGATTTGTCATCTTCTGTTTTTTTGAGAAAAATACCAATGTATGGCTGGTTCAGCTTTACTTTACGACGGATTAGATCTATCAGGGCTGGATTAGAGATCTGAAAATAAAGAAAATATTTAAAATAATAATAAATATAATATGAAGGACATCTCACACATGGCCATCTTACCCCAAACAACAACAAAATGTTAAATTCTTATTAGAATAATTTATTGATAAGTTATTAAAAATTTTTGATTGATTATTAATGCAATTTCAATTAATGTAAACAAATACAAGGTATCATACTAACAATTTCAATAGCCATGTTAAAATTTTATTGCAGTCATAAAAACTACAGATAGCAATAATACAATTTGACATTCCAAGATAAAGTTTATTACGCTATATTATCATCGAAGCATCGTCAACGACTTACCTCTAGCAACTTGATAAACCTTGGAAACACGGGGTTCCTACTAATCGCTATGACAGGCACTTGCGGCCACACCTCCGGCACCGCCACGGTCGCCGGCAGCTGGCTGCTGAACAACGGAGTATCCACCACCTTCCCTTCAGCGTCATCCTCGGGCGGATCATCCTTGTTCCCGGTCGTAAATAACCTCACACTACCAACACCGCTACTGCTAGGAATAAATGGACTGTAACTACAGATACGGACATTCCGAGCCCCTAATACACTGTTGCTGTGGCATAACAGTTTACTATGCTCCACCGGCTTCTGACTCCGTGATGCAACCCTTGAAACATTACGTGCGAAACGTCCCGAAGCGCACTTCAAATTGGGGTTAGAAAATACACTGTTTCTTAGCAAAATACTAGCAGTGTGCATGGTAATCACTTTTAATTTAAGTTTATTTGTTGTATAAGGCTATATTCATTTAAAAAATCCTTCTAATTCAGCAGAAACACAGGTTATTTTTCCAGAGTTTTCAACTTGACAGCTAGCTAGCTAGTGAGGCGTGTTACATATCGATTTCTCTTACACACCGTGCGTAAGAGAAATCGATCGATTTTGTGTGACAACTAAAACCGGTTTTTATTGTTAAACTCAGGCGGTTTATTACTATTATATAAGGTTAGTACTATTATTTTCTTCTGTGACCCAGGGCTTGTTTACCTGGTAAAAAATTCAAACTAGATATTTCGTATCTCCATATATTGTGCAAGAGAGCGTTATCGTTTCGGTTTCACTCTACCGGAACCACAGAATACCAAATCCGGAACCCAAATTATTGTTGTCTTTGCTCAGAGCGAAAGGATTTTGGTATTTGTTCAATTAACCGGTCAAAGAATTAAAAAGTTTCGCTCGCTTCTCCGAATACCGTTTGACTGAATGAGACAGTATAAATACGAACTGCGGCGCGCGGGCGCGCCCGTCTTGCTTACCCTTACTTATGCTCGTGCGCGATACCCGCGGTGTGAACCAGATATTTTCTAGCGGCGATTGCCGGCGATACCTGTTCAAAACGACGTTTCGTTCCGAGCAGAATTCAAAGACCGCAATGCATATACCAGGTTAAAAACTACTAAAGCCGGCACTACACTCTCGACAAAACCCGAGAGCCGAGAGGGACGCGGTTATGCGTTAGAATGAGATGCAAATTCCCCGCTTACTCTTGCGCATAAGTGCGTCCCTCGTATTGGCCATGTCTCGTGATCTCGTCTTGTTTTGTGGAGAGTGTAGTGTAGTGCGGCTTTAATTTAGAGGTCTATAAAATACCGGTTTCAAGCCTGAGTTTCAAGCCCTGGTTAAAACTTTTTGATTTTCATTCTCTTTTTTTTTCTTTCTTTTATTGAATCTTTTCACAGGATTTTCCGATCTGTCTAAATGTCTACTGTTTAACCGCGTCAGTCACTGTCCTGCAAATTGTCTGTACGAATTTTGAAAGGTGAAAAAATTTGAAAGTATGTAATTTATAAAAACAAATTTAAATAACTTTTTATAATAAAATGTAAATATTAAACCCAAAAATATTTCCACAATGGCTTGCGAAGTTTGTGAACACTGCCAGGAACCAATCATATCAAATCATAACAGTATCATACATGCAGGTCGAAGCTATCATAAAGATTGTCATAAATGCTACGTTTGTAGCGAAACAGATCTGAAAGGTGCTGAAATATTCAAAGGAGTAATTTTCTGCTCAAGCTGTTCTAAGAGAATTTTTCAAGGCTGTTCCTCGGCACGACGAAATAAAGATTTAGCGAGAAGCAAGCCAACTAGGTCCAGATCCAGATCTAGACCAAAAAGACGAGATAGAACAAGGCAACGAATACGAAAATCTGAATTGCCTCAGCCAAAAACCATTGATGTTTTAGAATTAGCCCGGTTCACACATTCTTTTGATAGTGATTCAGGAAAAAAAATGGATGCTGAGCCTAACAAAATATCAATAAAATCCAGTATTTCAGCTGAACTTGAAGAATTAAAACATAATATAAAAAGAGATAGTGCGGAGATAGGTATGATGACAGATGTAACGCTACAATTATTGAAAGAAATGAACTGTCCAGTAATTGAATGGCCAGCACATATAGAAGAAAAACCTCGTAGTCTGAAACACTACTACATAACTGAACGAAATAAAGATAACCAAGGTGACCAAATTAAATTTTGTCGCCAAAAGCCCAAGGAAGAAGAGAGAAAAGAAAAATCTCACAAAAAACCCCCCTACAGTGATATCAGAATGGCAGAACTTGGAGCATCAACAGAAATAGCTACCATGACCCTCAGAAATCAATCAGATTTCCCTGTGACAAGAAAGGCGCCATCTCACAATGTACACCAGGATTCATTAAATATATCACTTTCAGATGAATCTATAAAAATTTTAGAAAAATGGCTCGAATCCAGTGAAGCTTTGAGGGAATCAAGTTCAATTGTATTTGATAAAAAGAAAATCAGCACATGGTTCAAATTTCCATACAAATATTTTAAGCGTAATATATTACAGCGCAGCTCCATGATTAGTGTGCTTATGAGTACAATAAACGATAAACAAGGTCTTTTTAGTAAAATCAAAGCATATTTTCATGAAGAAATCGCTCAACATCATCGTAGGGGGACAAAAAAATTGTATTCGACTATAAATCGCAGAAATCGTTACAAGCTTGGATGGATGCCCTTGCCTGTCACTGGAATTGGGGTGAAGAGCGTTAGGAGATGCAAACGTTGCAAACATTTCAGAAATTCTCACAGTTATCGATGTTTGAGAGCTCACACTATGAAGCATGCTGGTCCAACTAAAAGTGAACTCAGTAAATTACGTGGAAAAATAACAAATATTATCATGCCTCAAGGGTTGAAAAGAACAATTATTGGTCGGAAAAGGCCTACAAAGTCAGAAGCATGTGGTGACAGTGAGGCTGCGAGTAGAAATTCACCAACAATTTGCTTCAAAAATAACCGATTATTCAGTACTTTCAGCTAAGTATTTTTAAGGATAAAAAAATACAGATCTCCATTAATAATTTGCTACTTTAATTATTTTACAAATATATTTAAAACCCTGCATGTGAATTTACGTCTGCATGCGGATTTAGTTGATACGAAAGCGGATTTATTGGTCCGACAAAGTGTCCGACTGAAATGCGAATGATGCGAACGGACGACATTTCCGTATAGTCCGACTCCGGTAACTAGGTTGACTGACATCACTACACTACCTCATCACTATCAATCAATCAATCGGGCGGGCCGTACATTATCGGTTTTACGATCACAATATTGCACATAATTACATTGCATCGTTCTTACAGTTCTTTTAAATTTTGAAAAGATGCAACGCCTGTGAAGTTTTTTCCGGAGAGTTCTTCTCCACAGAATACAGCCGTCCAAATTTTTATTACAGTCATTTCGTGTTATTAATAATTTCAGCTTTTCAGGTCCATAGTTCCTTCCCTGAGTGACGTAAAAAACATTTCATATTTCGATGTAAATGTCTTGACAGGTCTTGACTACGTGATGTAAATGTCCTTAAATACCTAATAATGAAAAAAAATAAAAAAACTAAGTATCGTAGTGTTATGTCTTGTTCAAATATATAATGTCAAGTTCCAAGCGAAAAGGTACTTACAGTAGGCAGCACATGCGGCTGCGGCTTGAAAGCACCCGTATTCCGTAGAAGTAGAGTTAAATTTCGTAGTGCGAATGTCCAACCGCATGTGCTGGTTTTTGTACCTTTTGGCGGGTTTTAGTTTATGAGATGTCTTTTTGGATTTAAATAGCTTTTAAGAGTTGCAGATTATAAGTAGGTATACTATCAATATTCAATACCGACCGTATGGTTCCTTTTCCCTGAAACGTCATATCACGTCATATATATCTAATGGGATGGGAGCCTGTTGTATTTCCTAATGTTTATAGTCCTAAAGTCGATTATCCGAACATCATTTTCCTAATATTCGATTGTCCTAATGCTCGATCATCCTAAATATTGATTATCCTACCGTAATACTTGTCCTAATATTCTTTAGTCCTAATATTAATGTCACTAAAGTTTTAAATTCCTAATTTTGATCCTCCTCTCTTATATACTCGTATCTAAAAAATCCTCGGTAGGTTGAATAGTAATAAAAATCTTATTATTTCTCAATTCACACGCCCAGTAGTAATTACCGTTATGTATGAGTTCTATTTTTCTCGTACATTACCGTTCACATTATTCGACATTATGTATGAGCAACCAACCAACATTTTAACAGCGAGACCTGCGACCTAGACTGACACGACTGACTGACCCATAATTATTATTTTGTAATTTTGTATTTTAGTAAACCATTTATTTCTTCCTACAATACAGTTTTATCTTTGTGGCTGGCCAAAATAACGCCAAAAGTTGTCATGTATAATTTGCTAACTTGTTTTTGATAGTTTTTTTTTATTTATTTAGGACTATACGTTTTAGGAATATAAAGGATTATAACTATGGACATTAGGGCTTACCATCATTAGGATGAAAAAAAATAGGGCATTGAACAGTAGGAGTTAAAAAAATAGGACTATGATCATTAGGACAATCGATATTTAGGACTAAAATGCTAAGGAAAATAAAAAGTAGGATAACAAATTTTAGGGAATACAATAGAGAACCCTGTTGGTTAGGTTCGAAGGGTATGTATGGCGGAAGCAAGATGGGCGGGCAAAGAGCCCATCTCGCTTCCGACATACCCTTCGGCCTTCGGGTTAGGTTGACATGTATGCATGCCTGCTTGTGCTTACTTGCATGCTTACTTGCTTGCTTGCATGCCTGCTTGCACGCTTGCTTGCTTGCTTGCATTATTGCTTGCATGTTTACTTGTCGAATTGCATGATTTTGTGGTATGCTGATTATTCAAGATAACATTTATATGGAATTCAACTCATCTAGTTTTAAAATCTGTGGTTTTCCGTTGTAGTGGTCTATCAATACCGAGGTAAACAAAGTAAAAAGAGAAACGAAACTCTGGGAAATGAAAATCTGGTAAAAATCATTTCGGTAAAATATGGAAATGGAAAGTAAAAAATATGCGATCCGTTTTTGGTAAAAACATATTCAGTTTTAACCCCTTACTGCATCGCGTCCCAAATTTGCACAAAAAAGTTTTTGTTTAATAATTTGAAATTTTGCATCTTAAAGTGCTGGCAGTATTAAAATCCATAGACAAGATATTATGAACTTTGACATTTAGTGGCAGTATCATGTTGGCAGCCTTGGTAAAAAAAGAAAATTCAGTTTGAACTCGACCGTAACCGAAAGGTGAATAGCTCCGTGTTTGGAACCAAATTTCTCGAAATTCTATGAATATTTCGGCTTGTAAAAAAATCTACTGATAAAACCATTCAACATAAACATATACATAAAAAAAAACTAACCGAAATCTTCATGGATTATGAATTATTGACCGATATTTTTGTGTGCATATTAGGGACCACATGAAGTGTTGACATAATTGTACTGTTCACATATGAAACCGCATGCAGTTGTGGGTGAATCTGCTATTTTCATATATGACACGGTATGCAGTAATGTCTGATTTTAAATAAATACATAAATAATGTTTTATTTCAGACAGTATACATAGTCATATATACATTTTGTCCATAATTCAATTTCTATTACATAAAATAAAATTACATAAAATTCTTATTATTAGTAAGTATGTGTGTGTGTAATTAGATATGGTACAATAAAGAGGCTTTATTTTTGAATTTGACAATTTACTTAATTATATAATTATTTTATTTATGAGGCCGTAATAAAACTTGTAATATTTCACTATTAAATAATTTACATTGTGATATACCTTAAACTTGGTTGATTTGGACGCATATGGTATCATATTTGGTACGAACATTTTTTTTCAAGTTAATGCATACCGTACCATATATGCAAATTATTAAAATCATGAATTATAATATCAAAATATAATACTAGATTTTTTTAAATTTTTTTTTGAGTTCATTTAACCCAAAACTACAACATATTTTTTTTTCGCAAAGTTACAAAATTCCATGCAGTAAGGGGTTAAAATTTTCGGAATTAAGGAGGTGTCTGTTTCCGTACGTAAGTACGTACGCAAGTGCGTGCTCGAATTATAGGGTCGTACACGTTTTGTATGCAAATGTGAATTGTTTTTAAGATTTTTTGTTTAATTATTCTCGATGAAATTAGCTTTCAGCAAACAAATTGGAAACATTATTCAGGTAAAACTCAGTAGTTTTTTTCACATTAAAAATATTTTTTGTTTTTTATGTGGAAATAAAGATAAAGTATAGGTACTCTAACCTCTTTCTGGGTTTACTGATTAAAACTGATTATTATTTCGCTTTTTCTTTTTATTTAAACATATTCATTGTTCCACAAGTCCTAGATTCAATAAAATCTACTTATATGCCAAGTCACAGAAGAACTTAGCAATTCCATTCCATTATCCATTTTTTATTTCCAACTTGTAACTTTGTAACTTTGTTTTAATTTTAAAAAGAAAGTTATGAAGATGGAAGGCTCAACAGCTGCGCAGATCGCTACGAAATCCATAAGCGAGGGTAAAGCTGAAATTTTGTTGAAAACAGACAAAGTTTTCTACAACCCAGTTCAGGAGTTCAACAGAGATCTTAGCATAGCCGTTTTAACAGTTTTTGCTGAAGACTATAGAGTTGAGAAACTAGCTAAAGAAGAAAAAAAGGCTAAAAGTAAGGGAGAGGAGGTCAATCCAGAGGTAAGGTTTTTTTATTTTTCTTCTCTTTGTTGCTTAATATTATTCAATAATTTATTTCACATTTCTCCATAAAGGTACATTAGTTAATATACATTATAGTCTATAAAGGTGCTCCCTCACCGGGAGCATTCGCGTGTAATGTAACGTTACAGATTTGAGCATTACATCAGTGAAGGAGGAGAACCGAGCATTACAATGCGCACCTTGTAATGATACAAAACGGGCATACATCAGTGAAGGAGGAGAACCGAGCATTACAATGCGCACCTTGTAATGATACAATGTGTAACATCTTGATACAACTTGTAACATCAATGCGCTTCACTTCTCCTAGCCCCCCGCCGCTATGAAATGCTCAAAGTCGAATCTATAATGTTACATTACACGCGAATGCTCGTCAGTCAGGGAGGTAATATTGTAATGTAATGCTCAAAGTCGAATCTATAATGTTACATTACGCGCGAATGCTCGTCAGTCAGGGAGGTATTATTGTAATGTAATGCTCAAATACGAATCTATAATGTTACATTACACGCGAATGCTCCCGGTGAGGGAGCACCCTAAGATTTAAGTTTGTTATTGTTTGAAATTGCTCTTAAATGATTTAAATTAAAAGTAAATGTATAATTTATAATATAAATAACTATTGCATCTAACAAAAATGATCGTAAACTTTAAATTACAGATTAAGTTTACAATCCTAGAAGCCTTATCGGCCACAGGTCTGCGTAGCATACGGTACGCTAAGGAAGTGCCAAATGTGTCCAAGATCGTAGCTAATGATGTCTCGGCTGAAGCTGTGGAAACCATCAAAGCCAATACAGTTCACAACAAGGTAGAACACCTGGTGGAGACCAGTCATGATGATGCTTGGTAAGTGAAAAGTAGCAAGCGATTTAAAAAATATATATAGTATGAAAGTATGTATTTTTTATATTGAAATTCTCTTGCTTATTTACACAAAACTTTAAAGACCTTTCTTTCTATCTTCTTTGGTCAGGCTTTAAATGTGGCGCATACATAGCAGGTCTTTTTATTTTTCTGAAGATTATTAATTAGAATAGAATATATATTCTATTCTGTATAATATATTAAAGACTGAACAAGAAAAATTCAAAATAAAAAATACATACTTTAATCTCCTCTTCTTCTTCTTCAGTCGGTCCCTCAATGCTGAGGATCGTGACCGCCATGTCTGTGGGGAGTGCAGATGGCTCGCCATATACTTTAATACTATATTTTTATTACCATAATTTCCGTTTTAAAATTAGTTCCACTGAAATTCCGCAATATGGCGAGGTTTTATAATTTTTTTTGATTGGTTGATCTTTTTAGTAGAAATAAGAGAATAGAATGATATATCTTATGAGCAATTATTGTTCCAGCATGCTGATGTACAAGCACAAGTTACCAGCCAATCGTTTCTGCGCGATAGACCTGGACCCGTACGGCTGCCCGTCCACATTCCTGGACGCGGCGGTGCAGAGCGTCCAAGATGGCGGCTTGTTGCTCGTCACCGCGACAGACATGGCCGTTTTGGCGGGAAACTCGCCCGAGACCTGCTATGTTAAGTACGGAGCCGTTAGTTTGAAAACTAAAAGTTGCCATGAAATGGTAAGAATTTGTATTTTATTAATTAAACAAAGAATCTCATGCTGTCTTATTAGAAAGTAACGATAGACTAACACTAGATCTCCGTCAGTTCTAACAGTTTTCAATATAAACTACAAGGTCTCCGTCAGATCTAACAGTTTTAACTATAGAATAACGTATATTCCCGCGGTAAAAGGTCTGTACTTGCTTCCCAAAGGTCTATTCTATATCTCTACCAAGTTTCATCAAAATCGGTTCAGTGGTTTTTGAGTCAAAGCGTAACAAATAGACAGACAGAGTTACTTTTGCATATGGCTTCTGACATGGCTTGTGTAACAAATATGTACATCTTTAGGTATCAATCAGCCGGGACCGACGGATTTACGTGCCTTCCCAAGCACGGAATCATCTCTTTTCGGAAAATCTGGTGATTCCGCCTGCAATGTCCTCAAACCGGGGAAACTCTCACAAAGTGATATTTGTTCGACGAGTCCCCACCGGGATTCGAACCCGGAACCTCTGTAACCTGAGGCAAGTAGTTTATTGCTTTTTCAACAGATGTCGTCTGTTAGCGTATTCTATTTATAAATCGAAGCGAAAAATGAAAATCATTGAGCTTGGGCAGGGACTTGAACCCGCATCTCCTTGGCTATCCGGGCCATACACAAGCAACAGAGGCGAGTAATTGACCACTCGTATAATATTCTACACTAGACTTCCGCCGCGGCTCCGCCCGCGTTAATATTTTTTCCCGTGGGAATGAGGCATTTTCCCGCAGTAAAAGGTAGCCTATGTTACTCAGGGCAAATGTAGCTTTCTAATGATGAATTTTTTTTGAAAGCGGTTCAGTAGTTTTTGAGTTTATTCATTTCAAACATACATTATAACATACACATACACACACAAACACAGAAATACAAATGTTTCCTCTTTATAATATTAGTATGATTGCAGGCGCTGAGGATACTCCTTCAGTGCATCGAATCGCACGCGAACAGATACAGCCGGTACATAGTGCCGCTGCTTAGCGTGTCGGCGGACTTCTACATACGAGTCTTTGTTAAAGTATACACCGGAGCCATACACTGCAAAAAGACTACCAGGTAAAAAAAAATCTTTTCTTTTGAACGTTTCTACTCTCGCCTAAAGTTTGCCTGGAAGAAATCGCTTAAAGCGATAAGGCCGCCATTTGCCGCAAATTTATGTTCGTGTTGTTTTTATGTAAAATATTTTATGTGCAATAAAGAATATTTGTATTTGTATTTGTAAAATAGTAACATTAAATTTAAAAACCCCCACCACAAAACCGTTACTTGAATCTTTCAATTACTAGAAAAGAGCTGATAATCTTCAAATGGCTGAAGATATTTTCTTGGATCATAGCTAAGAACACACTCGATTGTAAAACCCGACCAAAGAAATAAAAAACCTCGCCATATTGCGGAATTTTAATGGAACTAATTTTATAAGGGAAATTGTTGCCATAGTCGTAAAAATATACACGTCGTTCATTCGGTTTTCGCAACATGGCGAAGCTTTTTATTTTATTGGTCTGGTTGATAATGTTTTTTTTAATCAATTCCAGCAAACTGTCAATGGTGTACCACTGCGTTGGTTGCGGTAACATGACGCTGCAGCCTTTAGGCGGCTTCAAACCCAACCCTTCGGAGCGAAACCCTTCTCAAACAAAGGCATTCTTACCGCCCGCGCCACCCGTGCCAGCCAAATGTACCAACTGCAACCAAGGACATCACGTGAGATGCATTTTGTTTATTTTAACTAGCGACCCATCGTTCTGGAAATAAAAAAAAAACCGAAGAAAATGAGAATATTTCATTTTCAATTGATCATTTTTTTTATTTTTTTTTTATTGACCTATGTTTGTGTCGAAAGGGTACGACCAGTCAAGCTTCACCGGACTTGCGGGGGAGCGGAAGACTACCCCAAAAAAAGTCATACCAACGCGTCTAGGGGCGGCTCGAGGGAGCCTCGGACCACGGCCTAGCGCGTTGATACTGAAAAACATCGTGAAGGAGACGACGCCTGAGGGGCTCCGTCTCTGATTTTCAATTTTGATTTTGGTTCTGGCGGTGTAATGGTGTAATGGTTAGCACTCTGGACTTTGATCATTTAACTTAGCAAAACAAAGCAAAGTTAGCAATGCGTCTCCGTTTTAGTTTGGGCAAAAATCCTTTTGAATATTGTCTGTAAATCTGTCTGTATTCCTCTACAGGACTCTCGTAAAATTTTGCGAACTGGTTCGTTAATTATAAAGATTTTTCGAATGACAGCGTATGGTGTTTGCCGGATTGCGAGTTTTACAGGTTGACGCTGTTTTTTATGAAGGTCTCATTTCTCAACCAATTCACGTAAAATTTTGTGAACAAATTCGATAAAATTTGGTATTTTTTTTTAACTCACTATCGAGATTTACGTCTTCGATAAATGCTAATTCATATTTATTTATTTTTTAACTTTTTATTGATTTCTACGTCCCACAAAGCCACTTGTTTATACAGCATTCTTCTTTCATCTCAACAGCTATATTTATGGTTATTCATATTAATCCGGACAAAATGCCATTGACGCCTACATATAATGCACTATGTTTTTAAACGATACGATAAAACTATAGGAAATTATCGCAAAATACGTAATTTGGCATACCGTAGCAAAAGGCGGGGTGAACGTGTGACCTTGCCTGACATTTTGGCGTTACATTATTTTAATAACTTTCAAGAAAAGAAAGAGGTCAATTAACTTTTGTCCGGATTAATATGAAACAGACTATAGTCACTGGTCGGTCACTCCATACAGAAAACGCGTTTTGACAACCTACTTTGTTTTTGAATAACAACTGAATATCAACTACAAGTCAATGGCGCTAGGCGCTATGTAAAACACCCCCGAATACCACCGGCGGAGTCCCGCGGCGCCTGCGGGGTGCGGGGCGTGGGGCGCTATATCGGGCGGGGAACTCATGCCGGCGCGGGGGGGCGAGTGTTTTTTCTGTACAAAGCGCTGCAAGTACATCCACTGCCCGTCCGGACGGGCCGGACGATATAATAACCATGAGTCAGAAGAAGTAAGCAATAGCGATAGATGAGATGCAAGAACTGCGGTAGGTAAATTAGCGCCGCGCGATCTGAATTGCACTTTAATGTTATGGAATTAAAGCAGCATTTAATTTAATTTTTTATCCCAAGTGAATCTTCTGCTCCTTTGTATTCTGTGGTACGGGTTAGTACTATTATTTTATTCTGTGCCATAGTATTAAAAAGTCGTCATATCTCCAGCTAGGCGGCCCCATATGGTCTTCATCGCTACACGACGAGTCGTTCGTGAGCCGCGTGCTCACATTAATAGAGCAGTGGCCGGAGCGCTGGGGCACCGCCAAGCGAGCCCAGGGTATCCTCAGCATGGTGCGCGAGGAGTTGCAGGAACCGCTCTACTACACCCTGGACAGGCTGTGCGGCCGCGTGCATGTCGAGTGCATACCTATGCTGGTCATGAGGTGAGACTTAAAGCAGCTCTAAGAAAACAAGGTCTTGAAACCGGTATTTTGAAGACGGCTAAATCAGGGTTAACCTGGTATTTGCATTCCGCCAGGCCTCCGTCACTCCATCTACTTGCGCGCTATAACTACCTACCGCCCGGCCGAGCGGTCTCGGGCCGTTTGCGGACCCAATTCTCCATTCCCTAAAGGTGTTAGTAGAGTGGCACAATACGCGAGAGAGAGAGAGGTGCAGCAACTTCGTCTTTTTGCCTAGCGCCGTGCGATCTGAATTGCACTTTATTATAACGGAGCTAGGGTTGCAATTTATATGAATTATGTCGCCTAGTGCAGCTTCTGTAGGGACTACTATTTAGTATTCTGTGATTCCGCTCTTTAAATTCTGCTCGGAGCGTTTCGTTCTGAACAGATATCGGAACCGGGAAAACAGGTTAATTCCATTGCGCACATTGCGAGCGTAGAGTAAGCGAGACTGGTGCGCCGCTCGCATTTAAGCCGTCTCATTCAGACAAAAGGTATTCGGACGAACGAGCGAAATTTTTCGTTCTTAACCGTTTAATTGAATAGAAACCGTTGAGCAAAACCAGAAAAAATATGGGTTCCGGTAGACCGAAACCGAAACGATAACGCTCTCTTGCGCAATGTATGGAGATGCAAAACACCTGGTTCGAAATTTTAACCAGGTTAACAAGCCCTGATCAAGGTCTTCCATTCGGACCACGTGACTGACACAAGCCTACGTAAGTAAGTAAATAACACTTTATTGCAAACACATAAAGGAACACGTCAATCATCTTAAGACTAGAATATGCGCAAAGTCGGTTTTATCGCTATAAGCGATCTCTTCCAGACAACCTTGTTGTAAAGAGACAAAAATTAAGAGAGATGGAGTAGTGTATATCAATGGAAATATATACAAGGGTGATTTGAACAAAACGTCTGTTGTCTATTAACACGTATTCGACAAGGATGAACAGCGCAAATGACGTAGGCTTGTGTCAGTCACGTGGTCCGAATGGAAGACCTTGTTTTCTTAGACCATGGATTACACCTATAGATTCAATAACACATATAGAGACAAGTTGAATTCCAATTTTGAGATTTCATTGTTATGGAAAGTAGTTCAGTTTCATGAGTAGGTAAAGCCTGACCAAAGAAATATGACACCTGCTCTGGGGGCGCCATGTGTATATTTTTACGATTATGGCAACAATTTCCCTTATAAAATTAGTTCCTCTGAAATTCCGCAATATGGCGAGGTTTCATATTTCTTTGGTCGGGCTTTACTACCACTATGTTGCGGAATTTCACAGTGTATATTGTTAACTTTGTTCGACAGGTCAGCGATACTAAACGCGGGCTACAAGGTGTCTTATTCGCACGCGTCCAAACTATCAGTGAAGACCTGCGCGCCCCCTCACTTGGTGTGGGACATCATCCGGACCTGGGAGAAGGCGCACCCGGTCAAACCTAACAAGTGAGTTCATGTCACTTTAATTAACTCAAATCATTTAGTTATCTAGCGTTCCGTTTTACGAGAAATCATAAATGGCCCTACCAGAAAAAAAAGCCTGCTATGGAGGCGCCACTTGTTAATCTTTATGGGTGGGTGCCCCTTAAATTGCATAACATAGATATCCCTATTATGAAAATCCATAACAGACTTGCCATAACTTTAAATAGTATAACAATTAGAATCCATAATTTAAAAATACATACCATTATTTAGCATACTTATTAAAATCCATAATTCTATAATGTTTCGAAATCATGAATTTAAGATATTTTGGTAAAAAAGAAACATAAGAGAAACAGCATTTTTGGTGATAAAAAACTAGCTATTTATGCAACTGTTGCATAATGAGGGGTATTTAACACGATACACGAGTGTTAAATACTAATTATGTACAGTTGCATACAATAGTTTATCTACACTCATACAACAAATTTAAATTAAAGACAAAATAAAGTAATCATTGTTTATTGTAATAAATATTGACATTTTGTATGGTACAATTATTAAAGGTTATATTTGCGGATGGAACCGATCCTTCTCGAGCATTTATAGTAGATGTAGATGGGATATTTATATTTAATGTATTTTTTTCGATGGAATTCAGTATTTGATTCGACACTTGAATCTTGTTGGCTATTGACTCATCAATATATCCCTCTGCTACAGTCGTAGATTTCCATCCACCATGTCTTTTTAAAGTTGATATATCTCCACCAGAGTTCACTAACAATGTCGCAGACGTCCTGCGAAAACAGTGCCCCGTAAATAATTCTGGATTGGGAAGATCTAGATAATTTGCAATCACTTTTCCAAGATAACCAAACTTATTAATGCCAATTCTTTGTGTGGTACATTTTCCAGCTTGGAAGTTTAGAAAAAAATAAGGGCTACTGCAGGGATTTGGGCGTAGCTCTATGTATTTTTTACATACTTCGTAATAACAGCCCGTTATAGAGAAAGAGCGGCTTATCTTTGTTTTAGTGTTGTAAATATTGACTAAAATGGTGGTTTCAAACACTTGTACATCTTTAAACTGAAGATTGTATAACTCCTGTCTTCGGCACGCACCCATTATTCCAAAGATGAGTGCAGTCTGTAACAATATTATGAACAAATAAAGTTTATGTACATAAGTAGTGTCAATAACATTAAACAATCATAATAAACAATTAGTATCTGCCTACCTTTGAAAAAAGATATAGCTTATCGGGTGCTTCGCTCATAAACTTTTTTATCTGGTCAGGTGAAAAGGTTTTCGACTTTTTCCCTCTGTATCCCTCTGATTTTCTTTTGAGGAAAGCAATTAGCTTTGAATATTTTGTCATGTCAATGTTGTGATGAATTCCCAATGTACTTTTGAGCATTGAGAATTTAGTCCACAAAGTTGGAGATTTTAGTTTTTCTGACATCTCTTGAAAATACGCAAGTAAGACATTTTCAGAATATGATGTAGTGTTTTTCTTCATTCTCCAATCCATGAATTCTTCATAGGTTTTTTCGTATATCTTCCTTGATTTTTCTGGGAGAAGATTATTTGTCATTTTAGTTGCTGTTTCAAGAATATCCGGGTGTGTCAAATTTTCGTCTATATCACTATCAGTTTCAGACATTTTACTGGGTTTTTAGTAAAAAAACTTGAAATAACGACTTACTTATTACAACGAATAACGAATTACATATTATACAAACTGCAAAATACTGTAAAATATATATCATTTGCTTAGCGTTTCTGATAAGTAGTAAATAGATAAAATTATTTTATCTACACTCATGTCGTAAATCCTTCATTTACTTATCAGAAACGCTAAGCAAATGATATACCTTTCGATGGAGCCGTGACTAAGGATCCATACAAATTTCATTTCGATATCGCAAAGTTGTAACAAAATGAAGTTTTTTATTTTTTTTTACGCATATGCTTGCTATTTGAGCACATTAGCGTGTTTCGGAACGCAACCTTGGCGGCGCGCATGCGCGGTGCGATATTACTGCAAATTTATTTTCGCGCCATTAACGTTTGTTTAATAATTGTACCATACAAAATGTCAATAATTATTACAATAAACAATGATTACTTTATTTTGTCTTTAATTTAAATTTGTTGTATGAGTGTAGATAAACTATTGTATGCACTGTACATAATTAGTATTTAACACTCGTGTATACTTTTATGAAACTCGCTGCGCTCGTTTCATAAACCACACTCGTGTTAAATACCCCTCATTATGCAACAGTTGCATAAATAGCTATAATAAATGTGTGCTGTATTTGTCAAATTTATATTTTTTAAATATTATACATACTGACAGTATTCGTATTAAAGTCAGGGCTTTTAAATATATGTGTTTTAAAATTATGGATTTTGATCGTTATGACTTATGATATGACATTTACCGATTATGGATTTTCAATATATACATTTTCAAAATATAGACCCTTTATGGGTAATTTCCATTATAAAATTAGTTCCAATGAAATTCCGCAATATAGCGAGGGTTTTTATTTTTCTGGTTGAGCTATATGCTATATATGCAAGAAGATATGCAAATATAAACAATTATGGCTTTTTATTTCATAATATTGTTTAATGGGGGACAACGGAAATAACGCTTTTTCTATCCGGAAAGAAATATGACGTTCCACGTGCAAAGGGACCTTACGGGTGGTATTGAGTTGTACACATATCCCTGTAATCTGCAACTTGTAAAGAATTCATAGGTAGGTATTTCATTTCATAGTTTACTTACGCAAGATTTTAAACATAATTCCTGGAGTCCACAGGGCATCCTAGTTTAGTTTAGTTAGCCTTTACAAATACTATATTTTTCAACTAGGCTTAAGTAAATTGTTTAATATCATTCTGTTATTTGTAATGGAAATAAATATTTTACTTACTTATTCAAATCCAAAAATATTATTTTCATATAATATATATAAATCGAAGCGAAAAATGAAAATCATAGTAATAAATAAACTATTGATCGAGTCGGCGACATCGTACTTGTGTTGTGATATTTTCAATGCAACTTGAAACACAAGTGTATTAGTATACAATAACTATGATAGATGGAGCTGTGTGCACTCTAAAGCACTTTTGAGCACTTAGTAAAAAGAAGCGTTAAATAATTTCGTTGAGCATTTACGGAGACTTGGTGGTATAATTGGTAGTGCTTGTGTATGGCCCGGACAGTCAAGGAAATGCCCTATATGCCCCAAGCTCAATGATATTAATTTTTCGCTTCGATTTATAGATAGTATATATGTTAACGGAAATGTATGAAATCCGTCATTGTATACAATTCCTAGGAAATGTATACAATGCCTAAAGTCGCCCGGAAATGTATGAAATAAATGATATTAGACACATTTCCTAGGAAATGTATACATTTCCTAAATAGGAATCGGAAATGTAATACATTCAAGATGTCACTGTGTAAGAGGGGAAAGCGGAGCGAGGAGAGGTTATTTAGAGAAGGGAAATTTACCTCCCCGCTCAAAAACAAGTTCCCCTCTCCACTTACTGCGTCCCGTAGACACCGCTGGATGGTGTTGCGTGGTATTTGATGAAGCATAAAAACTAATTTTCTTTGATTTTCATTTACCATTTATTTACATGTGGTTGTCTGTTATAAAAATTATAACCACGTTGGTTCTTAGGAGTGTCACACCTGTAGTATTGCGTCACGCGATCAGGCGAACGCTTGCGCTAGCGCTGCTTAAACATTCAGTGCTTATATACCAGCCAGAAGTAAGAATAAATAGTTAAATTATAGAGTGTAATTACTAATAAGCCCTATAAATATTTTACATTTATGTTACCTCGGTGGCTTTCTTTACAAAGTAAAAAAAGGCTTTTGCTTTTACATTGTGGCGTATTATTTACTTAAATGATCTATCACTGTAAAACAGTCTACTGTGTACTTATCAAATTAAAGTTTGAGCTTTACAAGCATATATAGTTTTTGTGCTAGATACGCTGTAAAAATAATAAATAGCTGATTTTCAAAGCTTAACTAACAAAAAGCCTCATAAAGATATTATATTTTACCGTATGATTGTTGCACTATTTCAAGGAGAGCCTTGAGTAAAAATTCTAATTGTCAGTTTAACAAAGTGTTTCATTCATAATTTTCACAAATAACTGTGATACTCAGTTTAACAGGGAGCTTTGTTCATTTTATTTACAGAAAGCGTTCGTTTTATACATTTCCTAGTACAAGTTGGGTATTTTATACAATTTCTAGGAAGTTCATACATTTCCTAGGATATGTGTGAATTGAATCATCTTTAAAACATTATTTCATACATTTCCTAACGAGCTCCGGAATTGTATATAATTCCTAGGAAATGTATACAATTCCTGGATTTCACACATTTCCTGTAACATATATACGCCAACAGACGACATCTGTTGAAAAAGTGATAAAAAAATATTTTCATACTAAATAAAACCCGCCATAAAGTCCCTTTGCCCGTGGAACGTCACAAATGGTTGATCTCAATTCCCAGGTTAGAGTGTGACCCGGTAGCGCGGCACATACTATCAGTCGCCATTACGAACACAGTGGACCTGAGCGAGCGACCTGACGCCAACCCCCTGAGCCGCCGCGACGGCAGGCTGCGCTTCCAGTTCAACCCCACGCCTCACTGGGGGCCTGGCTCTAGGGCTAATGTCAAGTGAGTTTATGATACACTTGAGCCGCCGCGACGGCAGGCTGCGCTTCCAGTTCAACCCCACGCCTCACTGGGGGCCTGGCTCTAGGGCTAATGTCAAGTGAGTTTATGATACACTTGAGCCGCCGCGACGGCAGGCTGCGCTTCCAGTTCAACCCCACGCCTCACTGGGGGCCTGGCTCTAGGGCTAATGTCAAGTGAGTTTATGATACACTTGAGCCGCCGCGACGGCAGGCTGCGCTTCCAGTTCAACCCCACGCCTCACTGGGGGCCTGGCTCTAGGGCTAATGTCAAGTGAGTTTATGATACACTTGAGCCGCCGCGACGGCAGGCTGCGCTTCCAGTTCAACCCCACGCCTCACTGGGGGCCTGGCTCTAGGGCTAATGTCAAGTGAGTTTATGATACACTTGAGCCGCCGCGGCGGCAATTGTTTCCATAGTCGTAAAAATATACACGTGGCGCCCCTAGATCAGGTTTTTTTTATTTCTTTGGTCAGGCTTTAAAAGCCTCTGTCGCCATGTGAGTTAGTGAAAGAAAAACAAAATACCTGCTCTGGAGGCGCCACATGTATATATTTGTATTTGAAAAAAAAAAAAAAAAAAAGAACAGTACAAGATAGGTACCTACATAAAAATTCCGCAATATGGTGAGGTTTTTTATTTTTCCTGAGCAGGTTTTTTTGTTTTTCTACGTATTAAGCCCACTGGTGACGATGTACGTGTATATTTTTATGTAATTGGTTTATGGCAACAATTTCCACTACAAAATTATTTCCACTGAAATTCCGCAATATACTTAGCGAGGTTTTTTATTTTTCTCGTCAGGCTTTACAAATAGTTACAATAAAAAACCAAAGCTTGTTTAAAGAGTAGACTTGAATAAAGACGTGGTTCCTTTACTTAGTTATAAACTATTGTTACAGTGTTGCCGAAGAGAAGATGTCTAAAGCCCAACGCAACCAGAACAAATACACCAAAGACAAGAAACGAAATCACTCCCCTACAGACGAAGACGCGCGCAAGAAACATACTGCACATGTTGACGATGATAATAATGACGATGACATTGTTAAATAGTTAATAAAGTATATCAATATGTTAATAATGATATTAGTTTTATTTGTGTAAAATATACTTTCTATTTCTCTTTGATAGAGACTATCTGCTGCTGATTATGTATTAAATTAAAATTAATATTTAAAAAATATGTAAGTACCTAACTTATAAAATTACGAGTAACATTTAAAAATATCGCATCCCACTTCCGGTTTTTGTTTGCCGCCTCCACTTCCTATACGTACGTAGGTACGCTACGCGCATGCGCACATTTCTTGGAAATTCGTTCGGAAATTACTGACGTTAAAATCTAATGTGTCAAACGTAAGGAAATCTAATTTTTAAACGCGATCACCTGTTAACCCGACCAAATTAAAAATAGCAAACACTATAGAGGCCCATTAGTTTGTCTCTTTCTATCTTATATTGTATAACCGTGAAGTTAAAACAGTATGGTCGTTATTGAAGTCGCTCTTTGAATTGGTAAAGTTAGATTATGACGCAAACAAATAGCAAAAAATGTGAGATCGCGTTTTCGTTGTCCAAGCGAAAGTGATAAATAAAAAAATATTTGTAATGATATCGCGTATTGTTTGAAATTACTAGTTTATGTACAAGTAGTTAAGCGCTGGCTGCACGTGCCATTTATCTTTTAACTTGTGAACTCTTGATAGCGTCGTCGCAGTTACCAACAATTATTTGTTTGTGATAGACGTCCTCCGAGAAAATGTTTCCTCTATCGATAAGAATGCAATATGTGACTTTCTTAGTTGTTTTTGCGTTGTCTGAGACTTACGGGCAGGATAGAAAGGTATGTACGAATACAGTTTTCTTCATGTTTTTTAATACTAGTTTTGTTTTCAGTACTCATATCCACCCCTTTTTAAAACATGAACAAAGAAAATATATTTTTTAAATTGATCTAATCTCATTATATATAATCTGTTTATTAACAAGGAATAAAATATTTAGCTTATTTTGTATCCTGTATTTACAACACTTTATCTATATTCAAGGACATTGGATTGTCTATAGATTGTCTTTTCCTGTTCATTTTAATTATAAAATTGTACAAAGAAAATTGAATTTATATTTACTAAATGACCATGGAATTACCAACTAACAGGACTGCAGAAAATATTTTGTAACACAAAAAAATGTCTTATTCAGATTGTACATTATCTGCCTATTCAAGGTTGATAGGTAGATTGTAGGGTGTCTGTTTGTCAGCTGAACTAATACTTGTTGTATTCATCAAACAGTTGCAGATTGACTTAGCTGTGCTATGATTGACCTGGATAAATATTTATAAGATGACATAAGCACTTTTTGGTGATGCACTAATCATCATTAAATTGTTTGCAAATTATCTTACTTAGCATATTATATTACAAGAAAATATACATAAATATTTCAAATAAATAACCTAAGGTTGCTTCTACTGATTACAATTCATTGTGATACCGGCATTAGAAAAGCACCATTCCATGTCTGCTCTTTGAGTGTCGTAGATGGCAAAAAAAATCTTATCTATCAAGGAAAAGAGTATGTTTTTTTTTATGTATTTACAAATGAATAAGTAACAGTTTTCTTCCAGATATCATCAGTTCTAAATTTAGACTGCATAGCTTGTACAGAAAACGACACGTTGCTCTACATAAAAGCTACCGGCTCACATGATACCATCCACCAAATATGGGACTTCACACAAAGCATTCCAACTATCATATTTGCTGTGGGTAGCGTCAATTCAACTTTAAATATAAAATGGTTATTAAATACTCCACTGGAATTTGAAATGAGCGAGAAGCCCCTTTACAGTTTTGCAGCGGTTATAGATAAGGTAAGTTATGAACTTTCTTAGATTTTCACGGTTGTTAATTGCACTAACAACACACATTTTCACGGGATAATACAAAACTAGCTTTCCACCGCAGCTCCGCCTGCGTTAAAAAATTTTTCTCATAGGAATGCGGCATTTTCCTGCGGTAAAAGGTAGCCTATGTCACTCAGTGTGAATGTAGCTTTCTAATAGTGAAAGAATTTTAGAAATCGGTTCAGTAGTTTTTGAGTTTATTCATTACAAACATACACACACACACACAAAAATACAAATCTTTCCTCTTTATAATATTAGTATAATTAGTATGAAGTATGATGAAATAAACCCGTGAAAATGTGTGTTAAGGCACAGAATAAATAATAGTACTTTTAAGGTAAGATATATTAAAAAAGAATCCTCCATTTGTTTTCTGACATTGAGAGCTTAGGAACAAAATAGTCCCGTCATATTATTGTATCAGATTGGACATTTACCTTGTAACTCTGTTAATTATTATTTATTATTATTATTACCTAACTAGGGCATAGCATTCTAGTGATGTAAACTATCATGATCTACTTATTTATGCAAACATCAATCATAATGAGTAACTAATGAGTATTTAGCTTGATAAAGTGAGTCTTCCTTTACAAAGTGATACCACTGTATAATATATTACTAGCTTTCTGACCCGCTTGTACACATCAATATTTATTTTTGTGGGAATTACATTTTTTTTTTCACATTGAAAAGTAGCCTATAAACTTCTTCTTAAATTCATCTTTCATCCTTCCAATTTTTATTACAATCTATCTGGAATTTTAGGCTTGAAAGTGAGACAGAAAGAATTTTGTTATTATATTATTAGGTACTAGCTTTACGCCGCGGCTCCGCCCGCGTTAACAGATTTTCCCGTGGGAATGAGACATTTTCCCGCGGTAAAAGGTAGCCTATGTTACTCAGGGTGAATGTAGCTTTCTAATAGAGAAAGAATTTTTGAAATAGGCTCAGTAGTTTTTTAGTTTATTCATTACAAATATACACACACAAAAATACAAATTTCCTCCTCCTTCCTTCCTCTTTATAATATTAGTATGATGGTGTGTACAGTCATGTTTTTAAATTTCAATATGAGTCATCTACTCGTCACTCATCTTAGGTACACTGCTCTAAATAAACCCACATGCTCAAATTACCATTGAATGATTTATCAAATAAATCCATTGTTGAGTCATCATTTGTTAAATCATAATTGCTATTGTAGTGCAATAATATCTATGCTGGTACTGCCATTTATTGTTGAAAGCATGCTTTCATCTTCAATTTAGGTTTGTGTACTTTCTCCCTTCAAGAAAAGAAAAGAGATATATTACAGTATAAAACTTTTTACATCATGTACTTACAAAATACCTACAGCAAAAATAAAGCCATTGAAAAAACATACAATAAATTCTAATTTAAATTGTATCAAAAAGAAAGTAAAAATAATTTTTTAAAAGAGTTTCGTCTGGGGTTAAAAATTGTCGGTTTAAAAAAAGAGTTATTTATAAGTTTGATGTGTGTGTCTGTCTGTCTGTGGCATCGTAGCTCCTAAATTTTTGCGCCGATTTTGATCTAGTTGTCACAATCGAGAGTGTTCTTAGCTATGATCCAAGAAAATATCTTCAGCCATTTGAAGATTATCAGCACTTTCCTAGTTATTAAAAAGATCAAGTAACGTGGTGGGGGATTTAATGTTATAATTAATACAGTATTATTATAATTACAGCTAGTAGAATACGACGATTTGCCAGACTTTGGGTTCATTGATGTGCCATCGCTCCCGTCGATACCCCACAAGGAGCATTCGTTCAGAAATGTAGACTGGTATCGCAAGAACGGGACCATAGTGAACTCTACCCAAGAAGCCAAGGTCACCATGGTGGGACATTTCACAAACAGAATGAAAGGGAACGTTGAAATCAAGGTAATTATTTTACTCATTTTATACATATTCATTAACTGCCCCTTCCGGTGAAGCTTGATAAGTCGAAATTTTACGACACAAAAGCCAATAGTAGGTCAATTAAAATAAAACTGCTGTGGTGTCTTAGGCTAGTATTTCACGGTAGTTAAAGACAGAAGACGAAAGGGACGCAGTTATGCGCAAGAGTGAGCGCGATGTATTTGTATCTCATTCTAACGCATAACAGCGTCCCTTTCGTCTTTTGTCTTCTGTCGCCAGTGAAATAGGTGCCTAACAGCCTCTGCAGGAAACAAGAAACTTCACAAGATCGCATCTTTTGTAATTTCCTCTTCCGTTAACAGCTCATAATATAATATATCCCCACAGAGGGGCTCGAGTATACCCTGAAATCATCCCCCTGAATATCCTCTTACTTTACTTTAAAATAAGAAAAACACTAGCCCATTGACATGGTTCTGAAACTGTGCAGTATCACTGCGACTATGTCAAGGCTGGCGGTTGACTCGACGCATCGCTTTTAAAAGATAACTAATCTATGCAGTTCGGTTCAGCGACATATTGAGAAAATTGAGATGTGACGCTTTTTACTATCTTAATTAAATAACAATTACGTATACCTAGCCCCAGACCAGAAAAAATACAGCTTTTAGTATGCGAATTAAGGCCTCTAAAGCCTGACCAGACCTGCTCTGGGGGCGCCACGTGTATATTTTTATGTTTATGGCAACAATTTCGCTTATAAAATTAGTTCCATTGAAATTCCGCATTATGGCTTTTAAATTATTTTATACTTAGAAATACTTAATGGCTTTCCAAACAGTTCCCATTTTTATTTGAGGTTTATTGATTATTCTGGTTATTAAATGCAAAAGATTAGTTGGCGAAAGCCAAAATAGCCAAAAAGACTAAAAATAGGAATTGAAATTAGGCAGACCTCCTTGAGAATGACTAGTGAGTGAGATCCCTTGAAGCTTGGTACATACATTTTACGAGAAAAGATAACCCGATGAAATACCAAGTACAAATGTGCCCGGTTATCTAAAAAACCGATGATAAATTCAAAGTGAAATCCCCAACAATTGGTTATTCTTATTACCAAGGAAAACAATAAATAATGCGCAATGACGAACCGATTATACATAACATAATACGTATTAATTAAACTTATTTATCACTTACTAGCTTTCCGCCGCGGCTCCGCCCGCGTTAATAGTTTTTCCCGTGGGAATGAGGCATTTTCCCGCGGTAAAAGGTAGCCTATGTTAATCAGGGTGAATGTAGCTTTCTAATGGTAAATCATTTTTGAAATCGGTTCAGTAGTTTTTGAGTTTATTCATTACAAACATACACACACAAAATCTTTCCTCTTTAAAATATTAGTATGACTACGAAAATTATTTTTGTCCGCAAAATCGCTTATCTCCGTCTTACCAAGTCGGGGTTAACATTTCCTTGATAATTCACTTTAACTTATCTCCACAGCTGGACTTTCTCCCCTTCAAAGACTTCGCGTCGGACTTACCTCATCTGATCCACACGGCTAACTCCACACTGGTCGACGTAAGCCTCGTCAATCTGACTATAGCTGAGGGCTACAACGCGTCGCGCTTCGCCGTACATTTCGTTTTAATCAGTACTGACAACGTAACCGATACTATGAGATACGCTATGCGGAAGAGCTTGGATGACGAACATACGCCTGGTGTTTTTGAGGTAATTAATTACCTATACGTTTTAAATTTACTTTGAGGAATTTTTATTTTTATGTATATTTTCTATGTGGTAATGTAAATAGTCGTGAAAAACATGGCATCTGTCAGGCACAGTAAAATTTAATCACGATAACTTATATCCTTAAAAATCTAGACTTTTGTGTAGGGGCTTTTTAGAAATGTATTTTTACTTAATTATTGAAATATTTATCTAGATATTCTCATGTAATTTTTACTGCTGCTAAATAAAATAATATATTTTCAGGTTTTGTAAGATAGTATATTTTTTGTCTATTATCTTGTGTGAAGGCTAAGAAATGCATTTTCTCAAAAATAATTTTACAAGTCACTTACTGAGAAACACACTTAAATATAGATTAAAAAACCACTACTGTTGCTTGAAGAATGTTATCTATCTAACTACCGAGGGGCTACTCTTGACACACACTAGCGCCACCATGGTTTCATATTGGGCGGATATTGAGTGAACTAAATAAAATCGGACATTTATCAACTCTTGGCGGGCAGATTTTCAAGAGTAGCGGTCTAAAATTGACTTTGGTATTGCATTGGGTTGAAATTGGGATCGATATTGATTGCAAGAGTAGAGCCTGTTCCGTTCCATGAAAGAATGTTATCAATATATCGTATGCTTCCCACCGTCCATAGATCATAGAGATCAAGACTCCGGAGTCGTACAGACACGGCGACGGCGGCTTCATGCAGTTCCGGCCGGTCGGCTACAACCAGCGGCAGAGGGGCGTCACTACCTCCACCAACGCGCACATCTCTGAATTCGCCAAGTGAGTCATAACCACACATCTCTAGTTGTTAATTCACACCAAGTCTCGACTCCTTTTAATAAGTCCAACCTAAACAACTCTTCACAAGCAGGAACGAATTTCGGCGCTGCCACTATGCCCTCCGTGGTGTAGATGGTAGCACGTTGGCTGCGTATAGGCCGAAGGTCGTGGGGTCCAAGTCCCGCCGGAAGGTTTACGTTTTTGGTTGTTTACTATGAATCTAAAAATTTAACTCTTCACAGTCTTGGACTAAATGTCCAAAAAACCCCGGTTCTATGGATTTACCCATGGTCCAAGAAAACAAGGTCTAACATGAAGACCACGTGACTGACACAAGCCTACGTCATTTTGCCTGTTCATCCTTGTCGAATGCGAAATGAAAATAAATTGCAACCCTAGCTCCGTTATAATAAAGTGCAATTCAGATCGCACGGCGCTAGGCGAAAAGACGAAGTTGCTGCATCTCTTTCCCTCGCGTATTGCGCCACTCTACTAATACCTTTAGAGCTGTCGTCTTTGAGAAAATAAACACACATTTTTCTGAAGTCATTCTCGTAATTTGAGCGAGCGGAGCGCCGTAAAAACGACGCGTCACGCGCGCGCGGCGACTGTTCGCGAACTGATGTAGCCCTGCCTTTTGTCGGTCGGGCCGACATTTCGGCTGGTCATACCTATTCTTCCGAGTGACACCCCCTGCCAGTACAATGTTTTCCAATTTCATCAATAGCCAAACTCTACCTGGCTAAAACATGGTTATGTGTTCCGTAGCGCGTCGCTGCCTCACCGCAGCACGGCGCAGCAGTTCTACGCAAGCGTGGGGCTTAAGCCGCTGTTGGTACAAGACATGTACGTCTCGTTCGGAGAGAACGGCGACGGATACTACCGCCAACACAACTACACTGCCTGGTGAGTCGCTCTACCTACACCTAAGGTTGCCATTTCTAAAACTTGCCTTCTAGGACCGAAAGCGTAAGTTCCCCGGATTTTGGAGCTGTCACCCCGGACACTGTAATACTTTTTTTTTTTCACTTACATCTAAATGAAAAAATACATTTTACACCGTACTTGTTAAAAGAAAACATAAATTTTAAGTATTTTTTGCATGAAATACTGCGCAGTTTATTAGATAATCTGTGCACGTGTGATAATACATAACTTTTATTTAAATTGATGGGGTCGGGCTTCGATGGAAAACCCAGAATTTTATTGCCGGACTATGATTTCAACCCCGCCCGGACGCTCCCCGGACGCCCTCCAAACTAGGACAAATCCGGGGTAACCCGGACGGATGGCAACCCTACCTACACCCATGTTCCAAGAAAACATGGTCTTGCAAGTAGACCACGTGACTGACACGAGCCTACGTCATTTTGCGCTGTTCATCCTTGTCTATTACACGCATTCGACAAGGATGAATAGGCAAAATGACGTAGTCTCGCGTCAGTCACGTGGTCTAATTGCAAGACCTTGTTTTCTTGGATCATGCCTACACCAAACAGTATTGCTTGCTTATCGTGTAGGTATTTCGAGGTTAACCTACCTCACAAACCCTGGTGTTGGAATTATAGAACCGCCTTAGGCTTCCGACATGGCTCCTAGAACGACTACATCCGTAGATAGTAACCGGGAGCAACGGCTTTGCGTGCCTTCCGAAGCACGGAATCATCTTTTCGGACAATCAGGTGATTCAGCCTGCAATGTCTTAACCAAACTGAAGAAAGTATCACAAAGTGATATTTATTCGGCAAGTCCCCACCGGGATTCGAACCTGGAACCTCTGTAACGTCAGGCGAGCTTATTGACTACTCGACCGCGGAGGCTGTTACTATAAAGTATTGAACACTGTACAGACGTAATACGTGTAAAAACTTGTCAACTACCTGAGGACTACTATTTTTAACCCCCGACGAAAAAGAGGGGTGTTATAAGTTTGACGTGTCTGTCTGTCTGTCTGTTTGTGGCATCGTAGCTCCTAAACGGATGCGCCGATTTTGATCTAGTTTTTTTTTGTTTGCAAGGTGTCACAATCGAGAGTGTTCTTAGCTATGATCCAAGAAAATATCTTCAGCCATTTGAAGATTATTCTAGTTGTTGAAATCAAGTAACGGTTTTGTGTCGGGGTTTATTAAAGTTTTAATTTAGTGTTATTATTCGTATGCGTATGCAATAAAGCAGGGATCGGAACCGGTTTTTCATACACTTGTTAAATCACTCTAGTTCAAACCCTATCCGACTATAGCTCTAACTAAGATCACTAAGGGTAGGTTTAGTCCTGGGGGAACATAATATGCAAAGCAACCGGCAGCCCTGACCTTCGCCTGCCGCAAAAACAACTACTTTAATAATTACAAAACCGATTGAAACCGGTTTCATTCCGTTCTTTATCAAAAACCGGGTAACCAGAACATTTTTGGTTTGTTTCATTAAGTTCCATCTATTGCCGGTTAATTGGGGAACGGAATTATATCTGTTTTTCAAACGATATTAACAGGGATTTCAAAACCGGTTTCGATCCCTGCAATAAAGTAGCATTTCCTCCGCAGGTCATTCACGATAGGCTACGGCGCGCCTCCTTTAGAAGGCTTCTCGCTGTTCGTGATCGTCATCATCTGCATCGGGCTGGGCGTGCCAATCACCCTCGCCCTGTCCGGAGTGCTGTACGTCATTATCAAGAGGTACAGGAGCCGGAACCGACCCACCAGGCTCACTGACGAAGACGACTGAAGCTTGCTTATGTGGGGGTAAGGGACTTGGGGGGTTTTTGAAGATGGTAGGGGATGTGGGTGTTGTGCAAATAGGGGTTTGTGGTGTAGGGGTTTAGTGGAAATAAAGGTCAGAAGGAGAAGAGAGATGGGGGGTTATTAAACACTGTAGTGGAGAAATGTAGGGTTTTTATGGAAATGGGGGTTAATGATGTGGGGGTTTAGGGGAAATGAATGTCAGAAGGGGAAGATAATTTGTAGAGATGGGGGGTTATTGAAGACGGTAGGGGAGATACGTGGGGATTTTAATGGAAATGGAGGTTAATGATGTGGGGGTTTAGTGGAAATGAAAGTCAAAAAGAAAAGATATTTGTAAAGATCGGTGTATAGAAGACGGTAGGGGGATATGTGAAGGTTTTAGTAGGAATGAAGGGGGTTGCATGGAGAAATGTGGGGTTTTAGTGGAGATAAAGAGTTGGTAGAGATGGGGGAAATGAAGAAGAATGGAAATGGGGGAGTTGAGTAAAGATTCGAAATAGTAGAAAGTGGAGGTTTAATTGCACAGTAGAGATGTGGGGTTGGTGGTGAAAGGTGGGATATTGATGAATACGTGTAGTAATAGTAGAATAATAGTGATGAAAATATGAAGACTTTAGACGACGTAATTATTTAACGTGATATGAAAACGTCAATGTGGAGTCTTTAGAGCAAATGAAATAAGAATATAACTAAAATAAAAAAAAGTGTTTTTAACAGTTGACTATCAAACATACATTTTAACGAAATGGAATAAGGCATTTGTTGAATTGAACTACCTGTTTCTAATTAGTTAATGAATACAGATAATGAAAATTCCGTGTTCCTGTGAACCATAAGTGAAGAAAAATAATTAGGGTACAATATAGGTGTAGAGCATAATTCAAAGTGCCTGTATGTTATAGATAGCAGAGTAGGACATAGATCTTTTATACAAAACTAAATCAAAAACTATTATAAAATATGACATTATCAAACAAGATTTATTTTTTCAGTTAAAAATAACAAAATGTAGCTCATGTTTGTAATTTTCTTTTGACTAAAAATGCATATCAAAACTTTTCTTCTGCTATAAAATAAATTAACACTTTTATAGAGAATAATTTAATTAACTTAGCAATATTTTTTTGTGATATTGTTGTGTAACTGTCACTTGGTACATTAAACAGATCTTCGTTGAGTAGCATATTTAATCCTAATCCAAACATTTTGCCAAACGTTTTAGATTACCCGTTAGGGAATATAGCTTGTCTTTATATACTAGCTAGGTGCAAGTGACGACTTAGGAGAAACGGAAAGGATACGCTCAATTTCCCAAAGAAATTAAATACAAACTGACCTACAGTGCGCGAAGTAGACATCGTAACTAAGTGAGTGAGATACGTCTCTTGTCTCCGAATAATATACTATACTAATAATATAATATAATAAAGTACCTAACGAAAAATAATTGTTTTTCATCATTTCCGTTAGCCTGTAGAAATTAAATAGGCCACCAGCCGCGCACAAAGATATCTTGCGCGCACCCTAATAAAATGATTATTTTTGGTTGTTTTTCTTTTTTTATTGTTTCTAAGAAAAGTTCTTTGGAAGTAGCTAAAAACTGTTGATTGAGTATATTGTTTCATTTCAGTATTTACTAAACCGCCGCTTGCACGTATGTTATGTGATTGTTTGTATGTAAAGCTATCTCTATTTTATTAGCGATCTTCTTCAAGTAAAGTATTTTTTTATGATTAGACAAATCTCACATTGGTAGAGGCTAGAAAAGATCCATTATTGTGTATAGTTTTGAAAATAAACGTACAATTATCAAATTTATTTGCTGTCTAAATACACATTCGTTGAAACAAAATACTTGAAATCAAAGCATACAGAAAGAGCAAAAACATGTTTGTACTACAATATTTTATTTGCGGTTATGTGACCTTCCTAGGCGCAAATATTTATTTGGTCATTAATATGTACGTTTAATAGAAAATGGTTAAAAAGCGTTTTGTCCAAGGATTTATGGAATCGATTATTATTCATATTGTAAGGTATTTAGAAAGTTACGTTTTCTATTAATAGGTAGTGTTCTTATAGCACCATAAAAAATATATGCCAAAATTAATGGTTTGCGCAATTTGATCAAAATGGAGAAGGAAATAATTATAAAGTGTATATTTCTTGTAATATTTTTAGAGCTTCTTACAAAGTTATATCGAACTAACCATATAATTTTCTTTTATTACTTCTACTAAAATCTCTTAATTAATTAGAATCATAACGCAAGTTCATTTACTACTTAGATTTTCTTTAATAATTATCCTTATTATAGGTATTTAGTAGAAGAATTTGTAAAATATTTTATTTTTTAAGTCGTTCTATTACTATTTTAGAATGAATATAATTTTAGATGTATTAATTTGTATTTTGATGTGATATTAATATTTGACTCAATCGCGATTGTATAAATAAATGTGTATGTAAACATTTGTGGGTGTTTAGTTTTAAAGTTAAGAATCCTGAAAAAACTAAAGCCCGACTAAAGAAGTAAGAAACCTCGCCATATTGCGGAATTTCAATGGAACTAGTTTTATAAGGGAAATTGTTGCCATAGTCGTAAATGTACACGTGGCGCCCCCAGAGCAGGTTTCTTATTTCTTTGGTCAGGCTTTAAATGTGATAAATCAAAACCTTTGGCGGCGTAGTGGCTAAGGCCATTGCTCCCCAACCGGGAGACGCCGTATTCAAGACAAGACCATGGATTCAATGCCCGGCACGTAACTTTTGATTTAGACACTCCTTCGGTGAACAATAACAAGACCAAAGTTAATCGTCAGGTAGATATGTCATCGGAAGATATGAACTTAGATTAAAATATACCTAGTAAAAAAACTAAGAGCGTCGGTGGCCAAGTGGCTAGGGCTGTTGACTTCCATTCGGAAGTTTGCGGGTTCAAACCTCGGCACGTACCGATGTGTTTTAGAATTCATATGTACGTTTATTCGACGCTCTTACGGTGAAGGAAAACATCGTGAAGAAACCTCCGCACACACCTGCGTAGTAATTCAAAGTTTGTGTGTGAAGTTAACCAACCCGCATTGGGCCAGCGTGGTCGACTAAGGCTTATTCACCCTGATTTCAGGGTAGGCTCGAGCCCCTCGGTGGGGACATAATATAAGCTGTTATAAAAAAAACTAAATTGTTACTGTTTTTCTTTAAAATGAGCAAAATAAGTTCATTGTTTGCAAATTGAACGGTAAGTTTAACGTTTAAAGCCAGATCACAATACCAAATAGTAGTCCGCCAGATTGCAGTTGATGTAGGTATAGAAGCTAGAACATGGTTTTACATTCGCACTACCAAAATCACCCATATCGTTACGGAATACGGGCGCTCTCAAGGCCAACATGTCTAGCCGCATGTGCTGCTTACTGTATACAAGAAACCATTTAAGAAAAAAATATTGTTTAGTTACTAGACCTTTTTGTTTAGTAACTAGACCTTTTTGTTTAGTAACTAGACCTTTTTGTTTAGTAACTAGACCTTTTGCAATTTCTTAATTAGTTGGTCACACCGATTTGAGAAACAAATTAATATGTATTATAGGACACTTTGACCTTGACAGCGCCCGTATTCCGTAGCAGTAGAGCTGAATTTCGTAGAGTTAGTGTCCAGCCGCATGTGCTAACCACTGGCGTGTGGACGTGCTTCAATTTAGTTCTTATCTTCCGCATTACGATATGACACATTCTGATCATTATGTACCCTTGATCTTGAGCCTTCCTCAACAATTAGCATTATTATCATATCATAATTAACACAATAAGTTGTAATTTCTCGGCAATAAGTTAACTATCGTTTTATTTATCAGCATTTTTTCAGACTTTCCAACTCGCAGACATATAAATCAATAGGTAATTGGCTATCTGCTACTGCGCAGCTAATTGGCCCGAGATAAGGGCTGACCTCTCACACGCGGCAGTAGTATATAGATGCAATAAACTGTTGTGATTACATAATGTTGCCTTGAGAGCTCGAGTCTTTGATCAGTTTGGTATCTTTATTTATTTAAGTAGCTTTCCTTCAAATTCTGATTTAGAAATTTTTATGCAATTTGTTCAGATTAA